>JAVXUO010000359.1:0-81576 GCA_033065855.1 Escallonia rubra
GGTAACATATTCTCCTCCTTAGAAGTTAGAACCTTCATGCTAGTGCTTTATGGAATAAGTTCATTCCACCCCCCACCCCCCAACCAACACAACACACCGACCACGTTTTATGAATGTTTGAACTTCGCTAGTAGTTTCAATACCTATTACACAACCTGACAATTATACGATACATAGCTACAAAGCGATAATTCAAACCGCAAATTAAGATGAAGCCAAAAATCTTTTTTCACCATAATATACCGTCTGCAAACAATTTTCAGAATGAACCCTAGCTAGCGCTGCATAGGAATAGACAGTCACGTGAAGCATGCGAGAGTATGAAACCCCCGAGTGAGCAGCTGCCATGTGAACTGACTTGTGTTTCCACACTAAAAGATCAGGAACAAGAAAATTAAATGTTGCCTTTCTATGAGAAGACATGGCCCTGTCATGTCCATGGCGGGCTATGGCTCTGATTTATTAAAGAAGATGGTGGGGTTTCATGGATTCCCATAACAATAATAACAATATGAAATGGAGGTCCCTTTCACAATCATTCAAGCAAACTCAGCACTCCTCTGCTTTGCTTTGCTTGGTCCATCCATTACTTAACCCCATCATAGAGAAGAAATACCCATATGAATGCGAGTCCTCAGCCATTGCTATCAACAAGTTCGGATGGGCACCTAGGTGGCCGGTGTTGCCTTTGCCTACAACTAACTACGTACACTATAATAATGATGTAGTGGGCCGACTTGACTTTGCTTTGTTTTCACTCTTGCACAACTTTATAAATTCCAATAGTTTTGGGAACGCTTCAAAAATTATAAAAACTTTGGCCGTATCTCGGATTGTAAGAAAAGCCTAAAGTCCTCCATGTAACCGTAAATTATGGTGGCTAAATATATTACTCACTGACTTGCAAATAATGACGCTAAAAAAGTGTTATTAAGAATTGTCGCTAAGATCGCGACGATTAATGTGAGGATTTGTAGGCTATTCCTATTACCGGAGTCGCAGGCAAAATCTTTCATTATGAACTATCTCGAAAGTGAACAGTTTGAGTTTTCTTTGAGTCAAACTACGAGGACCCTATTGATTTGCTCGCGAAGTGGATACTTTTTAACCAATTTTGAAAGGTGACTTGGCACGATACGCTTGAGCTGGCCTCCTGTGCCGCTACATGACATTTCAAAGTTTGTTACGAAGTTTTTTCACCTGGTCAAGAGAAAAAGGTCAATGTGGATAGATTTTCTTCGGATGAGTCGACAATTATTAGTTTGTTTAGTTACCTGTTGATGACGATTTATGCTGCAAGTTTCTTGGGCTATAAGATCACAATGTATGCAACAAAGAGATTGGCGGCTCTTGCCAAAGAATCGTTACACGTGTTGGTAAGGTTTGTTAACTTTTCGTTGAGAAAATATGTACCTCCTGGAGCCAAAAACCGTACGTGTTGTTTGCGCGCAGGTACACGTGAATGTGTGTAAGTAGAAAAATTAAGACGCAAACCTTGGTAAACAAGGTTCTATGTAATGTGCTTAGGAAGGATGAAGATACACACCTGTTAAATCAGGTGGATTTTTTTGACCAAATTGGTGCAAGTTGTAACATCCTTAAAAATGACATATGCAAAAATGTCATGACACTTCAAAGCAGATTTTATGCTTTTGGATTCGAGATCGTCGGTCTTTTGGCAATGCAGCGTGTAATGATGGTGTTGCTCTCGGCCGATGTTGTGTGCTTTGCGAGAAGCGATCGTGGCGAAATTTTTTTTGGCTCTTCAGGGAGTTGAAGGAATCTTTCTCTTACTCTTTATGTAGCGATAATTAATAGTCACTAAATGTCTCTAGTGACTTTTATGTAACTACAAAAATGCTTTAGCAGAAAAGTCACTAGAAATATTTAGCGACTACTGATTGTCGCTATATACGGGGTTGGAAGAAGATTCCTACAACCCAGATAACAGCAAAAAATTGTTCGATCGCGGCCGCTTGCAATGAGTAACTTACGATGGTGGTGATACTTTGGAGGAGTGTTAGGAGCACGGTGTCTTTGCTCCGTGGTTGTTGCAGTCATGCAATAATCAGGGTGTTCTTCACCTATGATTTTTACTTTTGGGTAGTCTAGTTCTCAAACATTTAATTTGTTGTTGAAATCTTTATGGTCCTCTTTACGTACACTCCAGGTGTTTTGTAATGGACTGGTAACATTGGGTAGCTATACTGGTACGTGTTCTATATGTTTGTTATGAATAATGAAGGTCCATAATTAGAAATGAGCATTTAAACCGGTCAAATTGGTTTAACTGATCAAAGTGAACTGACCACTTCGGCTGAGTATGAACCAACTAGAAAGACAATTGATTTTTATTTGTTTTCTTCAAACTTAATATGCAGTTTGATCTATTTGGTTTGGCCCAAACCGCTCAATTCGACCAAACCGATCTGTTCGATCCATCCAATTCGTTGAAATTGAACCGCTGAAAACCAAACCATTTAACTACGGTTTGGTTTTCTTTTTTGAACCAATGGTAGTCGATTCGATTTCATATTCAATCTCCATATTGAATGAAGCTAACCACGCTCACCCTTAATCGTACTTTGACATAGCGATCCCACAATACCAATAAAAATTGTTGTTTCATCAAAATGAAATGTCACATGATACCTTGAATATAAGGCAGGACAAAAGTTATGGAAGAAAAGGGATCAAAAAAATAATAAAACTGTGATATTAATGTTTATAAATTGCATTTATATGCAACATAACTTCACTTCCAACCATAAGTTAGTGGCAAAATTAACTCATGAGCTATTTTTTTTATATCAGCAATCAAGCCACATTATGGGAAAACAACCAGTCATACTCCCATGTAAGCATGCTGTCAGAAAGTTGCATTATGGAAGTGCATGTTGACATCTATTCATGAAACTGAAATGATCATGGCATTATCAAGTAGGAACCCTTTAATAGTTAAAATGAGATTAGGATCCCCTGATGGATGTGATGGTTACAGCAGGGTGCTGTGATGGATGTGCTGAGAGAGAGGGGGCTATGGTTACTCAGCCCCTCTCTCTCCTCCCTCTCTCAGCACATCCATAACAGCACCTCTTGCTGTAACCATGGGTTATAGCAGGACTGTAACCATGGATTACAGCAGTGGATCCTAATCCGTTAAAATGATACTGCTCTACAAGTTAAAGAAAAAGAGTTGCTTTGAATGACTATTCAAACACCTTTTGTGTTTATTTAAACTTCTTCGAATTTTATTCGCCGCTAAACTCAAATATTGTCGCAAGACATGTTTTTTCCCAACGAATATGCTTGATGGATATGTGGATAATAAAAACCATATTAAAGTAGATTCACCACCATTTTTTAATCTCTTTTGGCCATCGAGGTGACACATTTCAGTGAACCTAGGATAAAAGGTTAGAATGAAGGAAAAAATTGCTAATGACTCCTACCATACAAGATATGCAATTTTGACCGATTCATTATAAGCCCCCCTTAGTTAAAGAAATATTGTTCCTCAACCGGAACTGTTGCAGACTCGATGAGATAACATCAATATTGTTATTTTCTTATTAAATTTTAGGTTATTGTACCTTGAAGTCTTTCAACCCTCGTATTTCCCTCTCTCTATCAAACCACCCAAACACTACCATTCAAGTCCTACTCCACCATGACGATCTAAAGATCCCGCTGCTGCCACTTAAATCAATGATTATATCCCCTAAAGTAGTTTAGCGATTCAAATTGGGGTTGAAATCCAAATTAGGTTTTTCAAAATCAAACATAAAAAAAGAAGAGAAAAATAACATCAATAGAGGAGACGCGACCACTAGCAATGGATACTATTGATGTGACGAGATCAGCAGAGGACACGCGATGTGTGTCTCTCTTTGTGTGGGGTGGGGTGGGAGGGGGGAGGATATGTGTGTGGCGATTGGACATAGAGGTGGCACACTGTTGTCGACGATGAGATCGACAAAGGAGGCATGGTGTATAGGTAGGTCTTTGTGTGTGGTGGTCGGATATGGGGATGGGGATGGGGATGGGGAGGGAGGGATACAACTGCAGGGTACGCATGTGTCTGTTTAGTGATGAGGATGGGGGGTGACAGTGTGTGTGCGTGTGTGGTGGTGAGTGATGGAGGATGAGAATGCTCTGTGTGTTTGTGTGTGTGTGTGGTCATGACTCGCGAAGGATGGGGGGATGAGAGCTACAACATGTGTGTGGTGGGTGGGTGGTGGTGGTGGATGGAGTTGGCCCTGCACGAGTAAGGGTAGTTGACGAGGGCGAAAGTGAACAAAGAGGCAAAGTTGTCAATTTGAAAAACATATCTGTTAGTGAGTGTACGTGTTTTTCACGTACGGTATACTTGGATGGATCCCTTTTAGAGAGCGGTATTTCGTCAATTATGGAGAGCTTTAAGCACATCATTTTGAAGTGCTGAAAATGAAATCGCAAGTGTATAGTAAAAAAAATGTGTCACTAGCTTTTTTTTTCCCCCAATTAAAGCACATGAAAAGGGTAACTTATATCTATTTGTAACAAAATTAAGACAGTGAAGTGCTTCCAATGGACGAAAAGTTGGTCTAAAAAAAAATCAAAAGTAGTATCGATTTTATCATTTCCTGGCCTCACTAAGTCCCACTTCATTGTTTAGTGGTGCTAATCCAATCATTAGCCCTTTAAGATCCACCTGTCAGCAATAATGATTTGTTACCAAAAATATGAAAACGTGAACCACAAGTGCGACCTTCGTGGATTATGAGGTAACGGCAATACAATCAGCATTTAATGTAACAGTTAATATCAATTTAGGATTGATTACGAGGTGTGAACACCGTAATTCGGCTGTCAGTACAACGACATATGCAGCAGTAATTCTCAAAAATCTGGAAACTGAGCTGGATAATCGAGGCACACGTGGCCACCGCGTATTGGTTGGTAGGGCACCTAAAAAGGGAAATTATAAAGAATTTTTTCCTTAAATAATATTATTTTAAAACTTAATTATCAATCTACTCTATTTTAAAACTTATTTACCCGCATACTACACTTTTGAAAATCGATGTTTTAAACAACGATTTTTACTTGATTTCTACTTTAAAATAAAAATCGATATTTGAAATCACGACTTTAAAGTAAAAATCGCTGTTTGAAACAGCGATTTCTACTGTAAAGTCGTGGTTTCAAACAGCGATTTTTAAAAGTGTGGTATGCGAATAAATAAGTTTTAAAATAGAGTGTTAGTAATTAAGTTTTAAAACAGTATTATCTAGAAAAAAAAAACTCAAATTATAAGAAAAGAGGGATAAGATTTGGTAAGAAAAATCAGCAAATCGGAGAGAAATGGTGAGCTGGTAATCCCATAATAAAAGGCTCACAATCAAAACTGACAGCTTTAATTGGGTGATGTGGCCGCCATTAGTCCACCCTCCAACCCGCCAATCATTGACACCCCACCTCCTACATAAACCCCAGGCCCCTTTATCCCCTTCCTCCCCACCCGGCTCTCTTCCTCTCTCCCCAAAAAAGGAATTTTTTGAAAAAAGGAATTTTTTGCAAAAAGGGATGTTTGTGTGATTGATGAAGTGTAATTGGGTTTGTTTTGAATGTCTGAGATTGGAGGAAGAAAAGGGCTGCTCTGATTCTGTCTTTTTGTTGTGAAATGTCTTTGATGTTCAAATTTTTCGTTCCGGAAGAGATTGAAGAAGGAGATTGGGAGAAAGAGCGATAAAGTAGAAGAACTCCGGCACGGGAGCGTAGGAATTCTTGGATTGGTTTCGTTCTGCAGGTAATTTGAATTGGTTTTGAATTGTTTTTGTTGCAGCTTGAATTTTATTAAATGGTGTTATTACTGATTTCGTTTGTTGATGTGTTTTTCGCAGATTTGCGAAGATGTCGGCGACTGTGGTGAGCGAAGCAATGGTGATGACGGCTTCGGAATCGCAACCGAAGCCGAACGGCGACGTCCAGTTCGTGAAATGCGACTGCTGCGGGTTGACGGAGGAGTGCACGGCGGCGTACATAGACAACGTCCGCGAGCGGTTCAACGGGCGGTGGATCTGCGGGCTGTGCGGCGAGGCGGTGAAGGACGAGATCGTGCGGTGCGAGAGGCTGGTGAGCACGGAGGAGGCGGTGAACCGGCACATGAGTTTCTGCCGCAAGTTCAATTCCGCCGGTCCCCCGCCGAATCCGGCCGTGCATTTGATATCCGCGATGAGGCAGATCCTGCGGCGGAGTGCTAACTCGCCGAGATCGATGCCGAGCAGCCCCACCAAGACGGCAGCGATGAGAGGCTCTCGATTGGGCCGGTCCGATAGCTGTATCCCGAGCTTGTCTCTGGTTGATTCGTCGCCGTATCGCGGCGTGGAAGAAGGTAGTAAATGAATTGGTAGGACAATCTGGGCAATGTAAAGTTCCATAATTTCTCTTCTTGCAGATAAATAATTTAGATTCTTCAATTAGTTGAGAAAAGTCTAGTGGTAACTCTATTTTTGGCGAATGGAATACAGTTCTTTTTCAATTAGGAGCATGAAATTCGTTTTAGGCTAGACAAGATTAGCCCAACTTTTCTATGCCGATTTGGCACAACACTCTGATCCCATTTCGCTTGCTGCGCTACGGGAATCGCTTTTGCTTTCCTCGATCGAGAATTACGATCTTTGGCTCTGGAATCTCCTAGGCATGCAATTGGGTCTTCGAGAAGAAGTGGGTAGCTTGATGGATTTGACAAACTTTGTCGTGGGTGTAGTTGCATAATTGCAGTTTGCGCGTTACATGATTAGCGATGATTGTGCGCTAGCAGGATATAACACAAGAGTCTCCTTTTTGTGCGTGGACCCAATAATTGTTGCCTGATTCCTTCCGAAGACAGCAATGTGGGCAAGCATGCCACTCTTGTCGTCTGGTAGCCAAACCACCTAAATTTCATGGGTGAATTGGTGGTGGCTTGTGAACTCCCCCATCTGCTCAAATCCCATCGCAAAACCTCCATTTCGTGAATGTCCCATGGTTGGTGACATGAGAAAATTCAGCAAAGCAGCTCTCTTTGGATCAGATTGGATTGGATTGTTTGTCACCGAGGTTGAAATATTATTGGGTTTTCCATAGTCTCCGTCTCAATCGTAGCACAGTGCATCATGTTTTACTAGTACTTGACGCGGGCAAGAATTCCCCTCTTGCGCGTTTGTTGCTCAAGAATGGATTGGATTGTTTGTCACCGAGGTTGAAATATTATTGGGTTGCCAATAGTCTACGTCTCAATCATTGCACAATGCATTATATCTTACTAGTACTTGATGCGGGCAAGAATTCCCCTCTTGCGCGTCTGCTGCTCAAGAATTTTTTGATATTGTTAAGCTCGCATGTTTTTCTGAAAGAATGATAGATTAGGTATTATATAAGACAGTTGAACTTGCTATAAAAAAAGTTACGTCTCTTTTAATCACTAATTCTATAACATCAGCGCTCCATATCCATCCGTTTTGAATGAATAGAAGTAATGAGAACGAAGCACCGTGTAATATATTATCCCCTATCAGAAAAATTGTGAAACACGCCTTGGCATTGGCCTCTAGCTTTGGCTGGTACGTGACTGGGAGCAATGAATGTGTCCATGTGTGGAAGTCCTAACAGATGTATTGTTAGTCCCAAACACCTGATAGCAATGTACTGTTCTTCTTTGGGTCTTCAATGGAGACGCTTCTGGAGAGAGAGAGAGAGAGGGGGGGGGGGGGGGGAGGGGAAGGGGGGAGATTGGCCATAACTTTACGAAGTGGGTCACGGCTTCTGCTCACGACTGACAGCCTGAGTCGCTGCCAGTTTGGATATATGTGGCCGACTCAGTCGTCCACATATATCCAAACTGGCAGATCATGGTCTTGGTGCTGACTGCTGTGCACCCTGACAATCAAATCACATTCAAATGGCTTAAATAAATCACACCAGTGCCACCTTATAGTAGTCCAAACAACTTTCGGGTATCAGTGAGCTGCAAATTTAACTGTCAGACTTGGAATTGAAACAGGAATAAGCGTGTTTATGATCTCCTCTGCATAATCTAAAGCACGGTACAACATCACTGCTGTAACTATGGTTACAGTTACGGCAGAAGACCCAAATTCCTGAAGCACAATCATAGGGTGGAGGAAATCAGCTCCATGGCGGCATACCATCTTTTTACGACTTTTGTTATTTAAGCACTAGATTTCATGAACACAATATTATACACGTAGCAAGAAGAAATCAACTAGTAGAAGTGAGAATTTTGACAAAGTTTTGCGTGATGTCGTCAGGTCATATTTCTCAATTGATCGATTCTTGTCTAACGCAATGACAAACGACAGTTGATTACAAACAATGATGCTCTCATCCCTAATTAAATATAATATGAAAATCTATGTTTTACAATTTAATGCCTGTACAACTTTTAAAGTGCATTGCTAGTTGTTGAGAGATAAAAATCTCACATCGGTAAATAGTAAAAAATGCTTCCATAGATAAGTTTTGCAGATCTCTCTCCCTCTATAGCCATTTGATTTTGAGTTGGATTCTTTTATGTGATATCAGAGCGGGTCTATCTACGCTCAAATAATCAAGCGGTAATTCATTTACTATTACTTGGTCCATTTCTCCACGTACTAAGCTCACTCAAAAATTAGTCGGGTCACAGGTGAGGAGACATGTGGAAAGATACAAATTTCAAATCGGGTAAATAAATTATAATACTTCAATAAATAAGCCGTATAAACCTCTCTTCTCTCACATCCGATAGATGCTTTCACAATAATACTTTCCTAGTTTATGTAATATAAATGTGCTTACAACATGATTAAGACTAGCTGAGTAGTAGTTGTTTAATAGAATAGGTAAACAAACTTCTGGAGCAAAGGGAAGACGAGCTAAACAATTGTGTTAACAGTAATCATTATTTCATTTTTGTAATTCTAAATTCTGTGTCAAGCCAAGCTGGCGAGAATATCCACCTTGTAGTCAAATTGGATTTGTTGATCCTCTCGGAATAAACTCTAAATTCGCTGTCATCTATCATCTCAAGACGCAAGGTTCAATGAATTTTTGTCCTAAATAATGCAATTTTAATACTTAATTACCTATTTATCGTATTTTAAAACTTATTTATATGTATACCACATTTTTTAGAAATATTTGTTTCAAACAGAAATTCAAAAAAAAAACGTGATTTCGAACTACGTTTTCATTTCCTTTTTTCATTTTCAACATAATCTATATATCAAAACACGATTTGGAACCAGAGATTTCTAAAAAATGCTGTATACGAGTAAATAAGTTTCAAAACGTGGTAAATTGGTGATTAAGTATTAAAATTGTATTATTTAGGACAAAAACTCAGGTTTAATTATGAACTGTATCATGTGAATAATCCTATTATCATACATACAATCATCAGGCACAATGACTTCACTTCCAAGTGCGAAAGAGTTCATCATTTTCCCCTTTTTCCTTGTTACCATTGATGATTTTACAAAAAAGTTTCAAACATCAAGTCGTTGACTGAGAGCTTTGTTTTAAAAAGACATAATTCTTGTCAAATTTACTTGTAAGATGCTTTCTGAGGTGGGAGCTTCGATTTATACTTTGCCCAGCAAGTTCCTAGATGACCTACCTGCTTATAGCCAATTTCTCATGACTTTGGGTCATGACCATCACAGTGGAACACCTACTTTTATACCTTCGTGTGCTTCTTCATACCCTAAGTCGTCATTCAGTAGTAAATATCTGTTGCAATTGCACTTTTTAGTGACAAAATAGGTTATGATAAAGCATAGTTTAATGTGGAAATGGCTTGCACAAGAAAAGCAGCAAAAAAAAAAAAAAATAGTTTACAGTTTTTTGTCATTGCACATTGATAGTAAGCTAGATCACTAGATCAACCCCTCCCTACCATGGGAAGTTAATATAGATCGACCAACGCTAAGAAATACACTATTCAATGGCACAGTAAACATGAAGTTCCTTTTTTTAGTTAGCTTGTTTATTTCATGGTCGGGTAAACACACACACCTCCCCGCTCCCCTCTCCCCCTCCCACGCCCAGCCAACTAAGTCTAGCTCATATCAAGCTCTCTAAGGAGCAGCCATCCAAAGGAGCGGACGTGATTTGCTAGAGATTGCAGAAAGGGAAAGGGATGCTGATTCTGCCCCCCTCTCCAAAAAAAAAAAAAAGATTAACGACATATATTAACCACAAGCACCACAGGATAAGGTAGCCACAAATTCTCAGGATGGAGGTTCAATGTTGCTATATGCTAATAGAGCTCAAACATACTTCAAGGCAAAGTAGAAATGCTAGCCGAAGTTGATCCCCTGGGCCAGTGGTAATTCACTCCCATAGTTGATTGTACTGCCAAGGACATGACAAAATTGGCCAAAATCAGCACAAAAAGTTCCAAAATGGTATGTAAATATCATCCTCACCAAGATCCAACTTTGAACGCACTAATCCAGAGTGCATAAAGGCCATGTCCGACTAACATGGTGAAAGTTGTAAGTGACGATAAGCATATATTAAAGACAACTACTTCAAGAAGCTAAGGACTAACCAAGTTGATCGTCTCATGTACTGTTTCCAAGAGTCACTTCCAGCTTCACGTCCTCCTCCTGTAGACTTTTCACCGCCAAAAGCACCACCGATCTCAGCACCATTTGTTGGTATATTTACATTCACGATACCACAGTCACTTCCTCGAGGCCTGCATGGATTCTGACAATGAGAGAAGTAGCTAACCCTAATAACAGTGGAGGAGAAACTAATACCTCCAAATAATCAATGTTGTGGAAAAGACAAATAAAACTAACCATGAAACTAGTTACATGGATGTAGAACTACTCACCCAGTCCATTTAAAGATAACTTCTGGTTTCTTGGTAAATATGGAACTACTCAATCCTTGAGGTACGGAGTTGTTTATCTCAATTGCTTCTTCTAGTGTCTGTACAAAGAATGTTGTTTTATGAAATACGCAAATCTCTTTTTCTTCCCCTCTGGGTAAAGCAATTCTTATCTAGGGAAATTAATTCCAAGGAGTACCTGAAACTTCATAACATAAAGTACAGGACCAAACAACTCTTCTTTTACAACATCTGCATCCGGAGATATTTCAACTATGGTGGACTGCACAAAGTTTCCTTCTGACTCTATTACTGAGCCACCTGTAAGTATCTTCCCTCCCTGCAGAGCATTTGTTAATGAAGCAAACTTTTGGACTCGGAATAATCAAGAAAAGTCATAACGACTTTAAATTTGAACTGTAATCAGAATGCTGAATGTCTTTTTTTCTCTTTCTTCAACATGCGGTTAAATCCAATCGATCATGTTGCTCATTTATCTTTTTGCAGAACATAGATGATCAATATAATGTTCATTTAAGCAGTTAGTCAATCATTTATTTCTTAGCAGTAAAGATGTTCTCGTTTTTCTTTGCATAGATTTATTTCTTTATTCTTCGTTCGAATGTTTTAATACCTTGATTTGATCTCCCATCAAATCAATTCCTGGTTCCTCCCCTACAAGCAATAACAACGGCAGTGCTGGATTCTTGAAGGTGATGATGGTGACAGGAAGAGACACAACAGGTACTTCTTGAAGCCATAAATATTTTCTATGACACGGATAGTAACGTTTTATGTTTCTTGAAGGCCGTTCTGGACATGCTTTCCTTTTCTTGAAAAAAATAATAACAAAATAGGTGGTAATTGTTATACTATTTAGAACCATAAGCTTGAGGTACATGCCTGAGACTTGATCGAGATAACTCCCTTCTCAAAATTCTCTTTTGAAGCGCGAGTATGCAACGGCCCGAGCAATGTGTATTTTTCTAAAGGATCCCCAACTTTTACTTGCTTGTATGCCTCAAGTAGTTTCTCGAGTACCGTCTCATACACACTTTCATGAAGCAGCTGCAGTTCAAGAGATCAAGGGGAAGTAATTAACTGGTTAGCTTTACTAGCTTAGGCATCTAAAGAAAACGAAAGTAAAAGGAAAAACGTTCTTAACATATGTCCATAATCTTAGTCCCTCCAACAAAGTCATTGTGAAAACAGTTTACCGTTTTCAAAGACAGTTATAACTTCAGGAGAATTTAAAGAACTATATTAGTAGTGATAGTCTGATAGTGCTAATGATGATAGCTGTCGAGAAGCATGATTATGGTAAGTTCAATATTATGCGATCTAAAACTCAATTTCAGAAAAAAGACTCAGAAATTTGGAACAACCAAAAAGATGAGGAAGTAGATACTATATTACCAATCTCCGGCATGTTGTGCAGCGTTGACCAGCTGTGCCAATAGCAGCAAACAAAACCGAGCGAACGGCAAGTTTGATGTCGGCATCATCCATGACAATTATAGCATTATTTCCACTCAACTCAAGCAGGCATTTACCAAATCTCTCACTCACTGTTTGTTGAACCATTAGACCCACCTATAGTTGACAAATGAAAAAGAGAGATTCTGTTCAAATCAGCACAGTTACATTCAATTGGAAAAAGAACCCACAAGCATGCAGAATTTAACATGTTGCAAGAGTAATAAACCTTGAAAAGCAAAATCTTAAGAACCCAAAGCATTTTCTGTGTAAAACGACTGTTTTCCTTGTGTGGGTTGTTTGAGGAATAGACACAACAGATGGAGTCTCAGCCAAGTATCTCATATGAGGTAAATGCAATGAAATGCTTTTTATGTGACAAATAAGTAACTTCAATATATGCACCACGGAAAGGAGAAGAGGCAATTTGTTGTACTTTTAACTTGGGTAACACATAAAACCCACCCTAAAGCGAGTTTCATTATCCTTTCAACGTCTGGTTGCAAAATTAGTGTTCTTCCACAAGTCATTTTGGTAGAATTGATATGGAAATGACTCTGTAGTGACATTTACCTACTCAGTTCGACTGCTTAAATACAAAGTCATGCTTTAGGGACTCATTGACAAATAAAAGAAAGTCCGGCTATTTTCCACGCCCACAATTTTACCGCTTTTTCCAAATTTGCCCCCATTTTGTCTCTCTTACATTAAACAACAACTATATTCCGGAAGCACAAGCAGACACTCGAACATGGTGATGATAGTTTTCATGGCCAAAATGGCTGATGCAGATTCAACCTGCCACAACCTACCTACCGAAAAAGGACAGCAAAAAAAGCGCTTGATAACTATCAAAAGACAATTATTCAGAAGGAGACGGTGGGAGTTTCAAACGACTACGACGACGGCATCATGGTTGGTTGTGTTCCCCTTTCAGCCTGAACATCGCCATCAACTAAAATTGCATGTCTGTGTGTATGGACATATGGGTTGTGGTATTAGGGGATCGATTAAGGAAGGGCTGCTGTATTTCACTTTGGTTTCAATGTCATTAATCATGATTCTTTTTGTAAGTTCTGTGTATGCCTAATTTAATTGGTGATTCTTGCGATAATTAAGTATTGGATCATGGCAGGTAGGAAGAAAAGTGAGCAGATCTGGTTCTTGAATATTTGACAAATCACAGAAAAGTGAGCTTATGGTGGGATGTCAGTTATGGGTTGTGAGTCGTGGTGTTCAGTGGGTGGATGACGCCATTGATTTCCAGGAGAGAGGAGAAAAAAATAAAGGAGGAGATGAGGAGAGGGGGAACAAGGGCAAATCAGGAAAGAGAGGGACTGTTCTGTCAAGGGTGCACAAACAGCGACACCCTTAGAAAAAGTGACTAAGTGAACAATTACAAACTTTAGTGGTGGTTTTTTCTATTTTTCCCTATTTCAGAGTTGTCTAAAGAAGTCCAAGAAAAATGCTTATTCTTGACTTGAACTGAAAAGTGAAAACACATTAATATTCAGCAAAAGCACAAGGATCATCTAATTATAAGCTTAAAATACATCTTTTGTAGAGAAACAAAAAGAATGGAGGTGAATGGTGAATAGTACCAACTTCATCAGTAAAACAGAGATCAAAATGATACCACTTAGACAACTGAAACACAAGACTTTCTTTCTTGAAAGAAGTAATGTACCTATAAACAGAACATTATAATAGTAGCCGAAACAAGCAATATAGGACAACTTATATTTAAAAGAGACAGAAAAAGTTTGTCCTGGAAAAGCTGAAATTAAATTACATAGCAATAGAAAACTGCCTACGAGCATACCTCACAAGGATTCATCTTAGAAAAACAGTTACATGAGTAGTAAAGTGGAAAAGTACCTTTGAACTCCCGGTGAATGACACCAAAGGTATGCGCGTATCTTTAGCTATAGCTTGACCAATTTCAGCACCACCGCAAAAGGAGGTAAAGATTGAACCAGGTAAATTGTTCTTCTTTAGAACCCCGGCCACTAAAGAGGTCATCGCCATGGTAACCAAAGGTGTAGTTGGAGCGCCTTTCCTGTGACCATGATAGAGAAAAGAGTTCGAAGCAGAAAAATTAATTTAACAAGATGAGAAAGGAAAGGGAAACTTGCTTCCTCAGAAGGATATGTTATCTGCTTTAAATTTTGATGATCAAAGTTATATCATATTCCTCGTTGGAATTGTGCTTTGAGCTGGTTAGCAAAACATTAGGATGCAACTGCTGGATGTGTGTTCCAACTTTTGACCCCTTGTCTCGTTAAAAGTATATTCTCATCTCAAGCTAATGATGCACGGTAGGCATACTAGCATGGTTTCATATCAGATTTGCAGCACATTCATAGATCCGACCAATGCTTAAGTTTCTTGCAGATACGATAGCCTCCGTGCTAGAGCTTTGACTCTATGCAACAGTATTGTGCATTTTCTGAACTCATACATGTTTCGACATCACATCCGACGCTCTAGATCAATTGATCATAACTGAGATATCTACACTTAAGTGTAACAGATGTGGAAAGGATTTCCATATGTATAAGAACAAATACTGAAATGAGAAAAAGACCTGATACCTTCCGCCAAAATGGGATTGATATCGGCTTAATTTGATAAACTTCAAAGTCAAATGAAAATAAGAGGAAGAGGAACACCAGAACAACTCACACCCACACACACAAAGATAAGAGGAAGAGCAACACCAGTACAACTCACACCCACACACGCGCACACGTGTTTGTGTGTGTGGGTACATAAATCTTCGCTAACAAATATAGATTGATAAGTTGTATGTATGTATGAAGTGTGCGTGTGTGTGTGTGTGTGTGAGAGAGAGAGAGGCAGGTCTTAGGAGTAGTTTCACACATCGGAAGCGCGAACAGTAAATGGTTGGACCAAGATCTAATGCTTATGTTTGGCACAACGTTTGTATCTGAGCTTCCCAACGAGTCTCCGCGATACTCAGAATAACTGGCACCAAGCCCATAATTAGTAATTACAGTTCTAGACAACTCTCGGAGTGGTGAAGCACATGCTTTGGTGCCGTTTGGAATGGCTCTTGTGAGGTTTTGGCAAAATCGTGATAACACGGTGGGAGTATTGCAGTGTCAAGAATACTCATTGAAAGGCGAGGCTCTGAGAAGAGCTGGTAGAGAGTGGCGGATTGCATGCCAGGAGGGGAAGGTGATGGGAGACTTAAGATCACATGTAAAGGATTGTCGCACTTAATAATAGATGCAAATGGAAAAGATACACAAAGTGAGACCTAATAGCAGGACGTTGAGTTCCAACCAGTCTGTAAGCAGAATAATTTTTCCATTTTAGAGAAGTGGACACTAAATTTTGCAGTATAGGGGGTTAAACAAGTATTATAGCATGAACTTACCAAACAACACAATTGCCGCAGACTAGTGCAATGCAAGCATTCCATCCTAGAGAAATCACATTACATATAAAGAGTTAAAACAGAAAAAGGATGACAGTACGCTTATAGTTTCCCAAAGAAATAAATAGCAACAACAAAGACAGCCAAATTACTTCTATCAATTTCAGAAGCTAAACTCCCATAAGGAATCCAAATAAAAGATAGAGCAAGTTTATAGCAAGGATCAGCTCTTTCATAGAAGCATAATCAAAACTGGTAATAATGAAATTTACTTAAAGTCCTGCAAAAAATATAACATCACATACTTCTGCAGATCAGGAGTATAAAGAAGTTGCATGCCCAAACGAAGTGTTCGACAGATTTGAACGTATTTCATAACAAGTTTTCAACATGTCTACCACTATGTTAAAGAGGGTGCACTGCATATCATAACAACATGTTGATTATTATGCAAGTTAGGCATCTTCAACTTTCGCAGACACCCTGAACTTAAACTGGAAATGGGAAAGTAAAACTTATGTGCCTCTGCTAACATGAATAAGAAACAAGTGCATACTTATAAACCAAGCCATTCGAATTATATTGCTCCTTAAAATGAAATGACAGATATCTTTCCTACAGAAGTCAAAACCCTCGTATTTGTATGTAACTGATGGTGATTTAAGTCCAAATCATTTCAAATACTTCACAGCGTAGAAACTGCTTGTTTCCAGTAGCCTGCAGCACTAATCCGTAATAACCACACATCTCAAATAGAACTACTGCAAATCCAATATGCCAGACTTGCTTTGACGTATAGTTTGCTTTAGAACACTTCAGGGAGTACCAGTTATAGTTCGATAGAGGAAACTTGTAACATTAGTTCTCCACATAGGAATTTCGTGAGAGCCCACCACATTAAAAGTAAATATTTATAGAAGCCATGATCCCTTGCTGGACAAGGTTCTAGAAGCGACCATATTTTAAAGAAAAGAGGGGGAAAGGGCAGAATCTGCTGTTTTCTCAGTCTGAATTGAACAACAAAATCTGAAGCCTGATAGCACCAAAGCTAGATGTAAGTTAAAAGAATTGTGCAGTGCTCACCAAGAACAGCACAAGGGAAGTTGAAAGCCGTGATTACACCAACTATTCCCAGAGGATTCCACATCTGCAGTGTCAAAAATATGTACATTGGATTAACAGTAGCAACAAAAATATATACATCCCCAAGTCCAAAAGTCACACTCTGCGCACCTCCAACATTATATGATATGGACCTGTTAACAAAGTAAATATAGTTACTGAAGGGACAGATTTCCGCAAAAAAATATGCACTACAGTACTGGATGCAAAATCTGAGCAGGAGAAGCAAGTAGTCACTTTCTCCCGCTAAAGTTTTCACCCTTCACTTGAGCTGAGCAAACATATTCATGAATAGCAATGGATGAAGCTATTTAGATCAGCAACGAAAGGAAGGTAACACCTTTTGACAAATTGTTGCCAAAAATCAAAACTTATAAAAGGAGCACTGATAGTCGCACTCACGTTCGGAAGGTATGACAGAACCATTTAGTTGTCGGCTTAACCCCACGGCAAAGTCACACATATCAATAATTTCCTGCAATAGCATTGCTTGCAGTTAGCCTATCCACACAAGTAATTATCCATGTTGAATATTCAACACTACCAGAAAATCCTAAGAGAGCATGATATGTTACTACATGCATAATTACCTCTAAGGTTTATACTTGAAAATTTGCTGTACGTGCATCTTAACTAACAAATTGTTCAAAGATTCCTACTAACTCAAAAGTGGCAATTTTACATGTTTCCACCTGCTTTGCATTTTTGCATAATTTACAAAGTCGGAGGACTGCAACATAAACTTGAATAGTAAGAACAATTTGCACTTTGCTAAAATGAGAATCATTTTCTTGTGAAAATATATCATGAAAAGTCGGAGACATGATTTCTGTCCGTATGGTATGGGTGCCATATCTGGTCCTCGAGAACTTAGGCAAGACGTATCACCTAGTGAGCAATATTAGAGAGAAAATCCTGATGTAACACACGTGATTGGTTTATATTCCTATGATGAATGAAAGTATACAATGGCTGAGGGTGAGCCTTGGCGCAACGGAAAGGCTGCTTTTGTTACAAAAATGGAGGAAAGCCCCAGTCGTGCACTGCGCCGCCCTAATGGTTGAGTGAAACTCGTCCACCAAAATGTATATTTGGTCCATGAAATTTAGACAGAGATGATTCCTCTAGGTGAAACATTTATCTCTACCCCTTTCCATTTGTTTGGCTAACCAATGACATGTACTCCGCAACATGCCACTGAGAAAAAGCAACGAGCGATGTGTTCACATACAACAACTTTGGCATGGGACAGCACTATAAATATATGTAAACTCAGGAGTTGCTTTGTACTTGTACATTTGAGATAGGTGTAAGGCTGATTAAGGACAGCTCTAACAGTTGCGAGTAACCTTAGTTCCAACAGAGAGGGCTAGAGTTGTGAATCATGAAAAACTATATCCATGACAAATTCCATCATATGGTTTGTGCTATGTAGTGGTAATCTTAGCTAACCACCAACTAGTGATAAACACTGTCCAATGAATTATATCAACAAAAGAAGAAGAGAAAAAGTCTACATGAATTGACAAGAATAACATACTTGAACCTCCCCAATTCCCTCAGCAAGTATTTTACCCATCTCAATTGACACAAGCCGGCCAAGTTTCTCACGTTTGCGTCTGAGTGCATCACCAATTTGCCTAACAATATCGCCTCTCTTAGGTGCAGGAACCTGGCATGAGATAAAGGAATGATCAATCTTCTTGCAATATTCGCACTGGAAACTGCAGTATTATCGTGTTATTCTTAAACAGTGCTAATTTTTTCCAAATTTTTAAGATAACTCCAGTAGCAATCAAAGAATAAATAAATACCGTTTAGCAAGTCAAACTAGGGTAAAAACACATCCCAAGTAGTCGCAACAAAGTCAGACGGGAAAAATCAATGGAACGGGAGTAACATTTATGAAAGAACTAAGCTACAAATCCATTCATCTGAATAGCTTAAATCATGGCAGTTGAGGAACTCACTTGCATCCATATCTTTGAGGCTTCGTAGCAAGCTTGTACTCCTTCCTCGTAGTCCTCGATCGAAGGTTCGGTAACCTCCGCGATCATCTGAATCAGCAAAAGATGAATACTACGCAGTCAAGCTAGCATTAAACTTATCTCGATTCATCAATCATCATTTGTCACAATCAAATAAAATAGCACAAATTATCCTTCACTTGTACTATCGGATCGTCTAGAAAAGATTCACACCGCTACAAAACTCCAATCAGGTCTAATACAGGAATGCGGACTGAAAGTGCTGGTGATTCGCACCTTGTTGTTAGCAGGATTAACAGTTTGGGCAATCGCGCCACTTCCCTTCCACTTGCCGTTGACATAGCAACCTGGGCTTCGCTCCTCGAGACCGAGCTCGCTCAGGAACTCGTACCCTTTGTCATGCCAACTGCTCATCTCTGCATACAACGATTGTTCCACGGGAGTACAAGAAATTATATCAGGCAATTGGCAACACCTGCAGAATTTACTTTTTTTGGAATAATTTCAGACTTGCATTCGAATCAAGCCTTTGAATGTGTTGGAAGTGATTAGCGATTGGTGAGGGATGCGGTGATTGAGTACACGAACGGAATTGCAGAGAGGAGAGTGGAGAGTGCGTGCCGGAGCTGAGATAGAGACGGAGCCACGGAGGTAATACTAGGGGTATGGCTCGGTGGTTCGGTTGCTTCGGTTTGGAGGCTGAATATCAAACCGAACCGATCAATCTCGGTTTGAAGAAAAAAAAAAACCGAACCGTAGTTGAACGGTTCGGTTTCTGCGGATTGAACGATTCGATTTGGACGGTTTAATCGGTTTGGGCCAAACTCAATTTTTGGCAAGTTTAGGCCCAAAAAATTAATAACTTATACATATTAATAAGCTCCAAAAAAATTTGAATTTTTTAATCATAATTAATAACACTTAGTGAGATGTAGGCGGCGAGTGAAAAATGTGTGTTACGTTAAGGGATTTAGAGTTTATCCCATTTTATATGAGTGATTAGATAACTAGAGTTAGTAAAAAATAACTAAGATTATGTAAAAATATAGATATGTTATATTATATACGGTTGGTTCGGTTTATGCGGTTTTAAAAAAATTCAAACCGAATCGAATGTACGGTTTGGGAAAAAAAAAACTAAACCGATTGATTTTTAGATCGGTTTAGAAATATACGGATTGGTTGGTTCGATTTTCACGGTTAAATTGGTTTCAACGATTTAAATGCTCACCCCTAGGTAATACGTGTTTTTTTGGAACAAATCAAGTAAACAGCTGTGAGGTACCATGAAAGATAATTTTGTCTTTTTATCATTTTTGGGACGCTCTGCTAACTCATCTTTCTAATTTCATTTTAATTCAAACTAATCTTAAACTCTATACATTGCACACTTATGTGGTTTTATCTTTGCAAATGGTCCCTTGTGGTGCAGTAGTATTGCATCCATAAAAAATCATAGCATAATATAAAAATGTCCGATTTACCCCTAAATATCTATGTTCAGCCATCATTGCATATAATCATAAAACTCTAACAGCTAATCGAACCAAATCTGCAATAATCAAACCAGATTTAACCATGACGAACGTGGATGGTGGTGGTGATGGTGGAGACGGCTGAATTGGTGAACGGTGGCAGTGGATGGAGCTAGGTTGGTGGTGGGCATGAGTAGTGGCGGTGGACGGGTTGGATTGAAGAGGTGGAGTGACGAGGACGTTGTGGTGATAGTTATCTCCTCGTATCCACGACCTAGATCTTGATGGGTGTTGATGAGGGGATTGGCAGTGAGGATGTTGCGTTATCCGTCATGCCGATAGGGATGGCGGAAGCTGGGGTTTAAGGTAAGGAAGATGGGCATCAAGGTGGTGGTGACAAGGGGAAGGGTGATGGGGGGTTACCTCGTACTGTGGTATGTGATGGGTTAGTGGTGGTGACTAGGCCGGGTTGGTCTTGGGTGGAATTTGGTGAGTGAAGAATAAAAAATATGGTAGGTCAAGAAAAGCAATTGAAGGGTATTAAAGCAATTTACCCACGTTAATTTGTCCAAAATGCATTTTCAGCTCATATGCCGTCAGTTTGGATGAATGCAACACAATAACCACCACAACACGCGATTTGCAAAAACTAGAATCGGAGGTTTGTTCTTTCAGCTAGCCCAAACGACGAGGTGCTTCTTTATGATTAGTCTTGACATCTTTAAAATTTTAACACGCAGTGGAAATAGGGCTTATCGAGTTGGGCAAGCCAAGGCTTGTCAATGCTTACGAGAACCCCATATGTGAGGTACAGTTGACAGTGAAGGATGGGTACAAGCATAAATGAATGAAAAAGAATAAAATTTGGCTGCCAGCAATAATTAATTGTCCTTTAATTTTGCTTCATATTTTTTGCAAAAACATTTAGCGACAAGTCTTAACACCTTTTAGTGCAATGATTAAAATTCACTTTTTAACAAATATTATAATGATAAATTCAAATATGTGAGAAGAAAATACATACAGTTAGATCTTACCTTAGTAAAGCCGACAAGTCTTAACACCTTTTAGTGCAAGGATTAAAATTCACTTTTCAACAAATATTATAATGATAAATTCAGATCTGTGAGAAGAAAATACATACTATTAGATCTTACCTTAGTAAAGCTGCGATCAACATTGATCATGTGAGATCGAGTGATAATCTTATTGATGCACTGACGAAAGCTCTAGCTAAAGAAATACATTGAGAAGGGGGGGGGGGGGGGGGGTGGGGAGGGGGGTTGATAATTAAGTCGAAATTGTATAGGTCCCTATAGAGATACAACATCTTAAGAATTGGAGATCCCCAATAACTTAGGTGAGGAGACTAATGAATAGAGTAACTGAGTTTATACATGTATTATTATTGTCTTATAATATAATGTTCATTTCTATGGTATAAGTGCATACTATATTGGATATTAAGATACTTTGTAATCTCTTATTACGAAAGTATATTGGATAGACCCACCTATTTTAGTACGGAAGTAGGGCCGTTTCTTATGAGAGTTGAGCTAATTCTCTGAAGTACTCATGGAGAGTTGAGCTAATTCTCTGAAGCACTCGTGAAAATTGGGATAAAGCACATGGCCATAACATACTGCCTTATGAAGATTGTTATAGGATACTTGAGTCTCATGTGTGTGATGTGCTTTGAGTATCCTTAAGTAGCCATTCTTTCAAGGATGAGTCAACTTTGGCTCTAAAACGGAATGACTGTAACGCTAAGCAAAGATTTTCAAATTGAGTCACTTTCACAATGCATGAGATTCTCACATTTGCCCACAATCTAATTTGTTGAGTTTTTTTTTTTATATCAAAATAAGTGGGTGGTTGTTGGAGTTTTTTAACAATTTTTTTTAAACAAATAATGGTTTTGAGCAAAAATTGAAGTGTTTGGGAAAAAGGTTTTAGTCCCACGTTGCTTCTGGCTGGAAAAAAATATGAGTTTTTATGTAAATTTAAACTTTTTAAAAACACTCATCCGACATTGATCTCGTAAAGAAGTTTTAAGTAGTATATAAGATAACACTACATGACCTCTTAGTAATATGTGCTTGTATATTAGACATGCAAATGCAAATGAAGAACGTTTTTCGCACTTGATTTAGAATGAACATCTCTGATTAAGTTGAGATACGTATTTTGAAACTAAAAAAAAGAAAAGGAAGGAAGGAAACAAGTGTGAGTAACCATTTCATGAAATGGAAGCTACATTTGATCTCCCTGAGGTTTGCAAACAATATCACATATGAACTTACAGTTTCAATTTCACCGCATAAGACCTTGTGCTTTATAATCGACTCTAATTGGATATATGGTGGTTTAGCTTCTACATCCATGGCAGATTTTTTCACGTGGCTTTCACATGACTGTTAGTTAGGGGTAATTTTAACAATCGACTAAAATGACGAACTCATGAAGGTGACGCGACTTTGCAGATTTAAGAACAAAGTGGCGTTTCAATACCATTACACACAGCGTACTTAAACCTATAGGGGTGGCTTACACAAAACCCACAATCACACACACATGTTAGTATAGTTGCTTATATTAGACCCCTGTCAATTTCCATCTAGCAATCATACACACGCCCATTGCTCAAGTGGTTAATAAATAGCAACAACACGAGTTTGCATGGTGTATCACAAAGCAAACCGCGTATAAGGCCCTCGCTCTTTCACCAAGGGGAGGGTCACCCAAGCAAAATACACATACATTTTCTTTGCAAATACTCAAAATTTCAAAAAACTTACAAAACAAGTGGGGTATGTTCTTACAGAAGTACAAAGCTCCTTGAGACTTATCTTGTAAAGATATTCGATTTGGATCAGCGATCGGCATACAGGTTTCCTCACTGTTCATTTTCATCTCATTAAATGGTTGTGAGACTATTAATACAAAACAAACATGGATGGTAAAACATACCCACATTCGCTCCAATAGAGACAATTGAACAACGATAGGACCCGATCGAAAACGGAAGTAAATCGCAAAGTGTTAAGTGATGAAACAGAAACTCGGGGGTGTATGAGAAACCATCGGCGAACCTCAATCGGGCTGGGTCAGGTGTAATTAATCCTTGTCATTTTTGTTCTTCTTTTTGTCGCCAAAACCAAACGAACGCTTCCAACTTTCCTTCATGATGACCTGAATTCAATTTGGCTCAGAGTGAGAGAAATAAGATTCAGGCATCTAAAATTCGTCTTGAACAATAAAACGTGATTTCGAGGAAGGTTCTTGCGTGAGCTTAAATCCGAAAAGTTCCATAGACGACGACGTCTTATCATCGCGGTACACCATTTTGGCACCAGCAAATTCGTCGGTAAGAGCTCATTCTTATTGCAATTCGCAGTCTCCGATCAAAATTAGGCCAATTTTGGACACTGTACCGTACTTTTGATCGAGGACTAGGGTTTCGTTCAATTGAAGCCCTAGCTCCTATTATTCCTCACCTCGGGGTTTCATTCCTTACTTCTGTTAGGATTCTGAGTTGCAAATGCTAAAAATGAAGCTGTTGAATGGTTTCCGTAGTAGTAGGAAACGACCTAGATTTCGTTCGATCTTCAATGCAATATGTGCCGCAGTCCTATTGTTTTTCTTTTACAACCGTGAGGATGTATTAAGTAATCCACTCCTCAGGCAATCATCATTTACTTCGGATCGTTATTGGAGCTTAAGAAGTGGGTTTCTGGGTGGGGACACGATGGTAATTCATCGAAGGATGGCTGAAGTTAGTCTTAATACGTCTGAGTCTGTAAACAGCACCGATCCTAACAGTATCGCCTTACAAAACCCTGCATTGTGTGTTGGATTAATCGATCATCAGGGTTACACAAGCAGTTGCGAGTTTTTGAAAGCGCACCCTCAATGCTCTTCTGATGGATTCTTTGATTACATAAAGTTTTTCTACTGTTATTGCCAGCAAAGTGGCTTGGCGTATCTGGTGTTGGGTATTTGGATGGCGGCTTTGTTTTATCTCTTGGGTAACACTGCTGCCGACTACTTTTGTTGTTCTTTGGAGAAGCTATCGAGTCTGTTGAAACTATCTCCGACGGTTGCTGGGGTTACACTCCTTCCGCTTGGGAATGGTGCCCCGGATGTATTCGCAAGTATTGCCGCTTTTGTTGGGACTGGTGCGGGCGAGGTGGGCCTCAATAGTGTGTTGGGTGGGGCAGTATTTGTGACTTGTGTTGTTGTTGGGGCTGTTTCCCTCTGTGTCGCTGATCAGGCAGCTCAGATTGATCAGAAATGCTTTATTAGGGATATCGTATTTTTTATTATTACTCTGCTGTCCCTTTTGTTGATTTTGATTGTTGGTAAGGTGAGTGTCGGGGCGGCCATTGCATTTGTCTCGATTTATGTAGTCTATGCCTTTGCCGTTGCGACGAATGAAATTTTGAGGAAACATGTGCGAAGGCTGAAATTGGATGTTGTTACTCCATTGCTTCCAGTCAGAGGGAGTGTATTTTCTCAAGGAAACGAAGAGGATGAATCAATATACAGCTCTTTGCTCGATATTGAAACTGAAAGTGATGGAACCCAGTCCCACAGTTCCTTGCCACAGTGGATGTGGGCTTCAAACGTGGCAATATACTCGAATCAGGTTCTGAAGGTGCCATATAGTGAGAGACCTGTGTGGGGCTGGACCGATGATGGCATGGATATTGACCGCTCATCTTTCTCCTGTTCTAAACTTTGTTCGCTGCTGGAATTGCCTTTGACTGTGCCAAGGCGATTAACAATTCCCCTAGTCGAGGAGGAAACATGGTCAAAAGTGTATGCTGTAGGAAGTGCTTCACTTGCTCCAGTTGTTTTGGCGTTTCTTTGGAGCACCCAAGATAGTGTGGGTTCTCAAAGCAGAAAAGTTGCATATGCAATTGGTGTTTCACTTGGGTGTACGCTTGGTGTTCTTGCATATAAGTATACCAGGTCAGATCGTCCACCTCAGAGATTTTTACTTCCGTGGGTTGTGGGGGGTTTCTTGATGAGTATCGTTTGGTTCTACATGATTGCAAATGAGCTTGTTGCTTTGTTATTGGGATTAGGCGTTGTTTTAGGTGTTAATCCATCAATGTTAGGATTAACTGTTTTGGCATGGGGCAACTCGATGGGAGATTTGGTGTCAAATATTGCATTGGCAGTGAATGGTGGGGATGGAGTGCAAATTGCTTTTTCTGGGTGCTATGCAGGTCCAATGTTCAACACACTAATCGGTCTGGGGATCTCAATGTTGATTGGTGCCTGGTCCGAGAAATCTGGTCCATACATAGTTCCGCAAGACAGAAGCTTGTATTTCACCATGGGGTTTCTCTTCTCCGGACTAATATGGGCACTTGTTATGCTGCCCAGGAAAGACATGCGTCCTAGCAGGATGCTTGGGGCCGGCCTCATTACCATCTATTTGATTTTCCTCTCTGTTAGGATGAGTATTGCAATTGGAATCATATCAGTGGCTGGCCTAAGTTGATCTTAAGTATTCACTCATCAACCAAAAGCAAGAAAAGAAAAGAAGAGTTCGATTAGAGCTTGTTATGGTAGACTAAGAAGACTGTTGACTTTAGAAGGCAGTGTATGTGGACTGATCAATTGGTAAGCTTCAGATTATATCACTGAGTTTCACATTGTAGTTTATTAAGTTCTAGATTGGTAGCTAGGTCCTCTGATGACCTTAAAGCAGCTTGTTGTACTCATACATCAGATACTCATTATTGTTTCTGGATATGATAGTGTAAACTTGAACATGAAGGATGTATAATGCTGTCTCCTGTCTTTTCAGGCTCATATTTTTTGCAATATGGGGTGGATCCATCAATCTATATAGTTTTCTACTGCCTATTTGGTCACTAGTGTTCATTTATTTTGCTTTGCTTATAATTTGTATAGTTGTTCAGGTAGGTTATTTGGTTTGTGACTATTCTTTTTAACTTAGTTTTCGTTGTCTAGTTAGGTGGGAATATATGTTGGATACTTCTACTGTGGTAAGTAAATGAGAATTTTTTTGTTGGATACCTCTACTATTGAAGAGGAAATCTTTAGTTCTTTGGTTTCATTTCTGGAAGATTTGTTACTTATGTTATTTGTTTAATGTCTAGTTTTTCCAATGTGTCATCTTTTAATCGGATGAGAATTCTTTTGTTGGATGTCTTCAAGATAGGCCATTATCATTGAAAACATTATGCAAAAAATACAATAAGATAAAATCTTCTAGCTAGGAGATTCTGTTATTTTGCAATTTGATATTTCATTGGCGGTGATTGTTACAGATGACTCTTGTTTGAGGTTTATGTTGCAGATACAGAAGTTGCTTCTCAACATCATCTCTTTTTGGTCATCAGAAGGGCAAAGAATGGCGTCGAGCCAAATTGTGCTGGATTTTGGATAGTTTTTTCTACAGTTAAATTAACCTGCCAGTCAGATGGCAGACTGACGTATACCTCTCTATCACTGCCTAGACTAGTAACTCCGCCCATAAACTGCACGAAACTTATGAAAATTCTTGCCTACATATTTCTTTCTAGTTTTAGTAGTATTAAATTTGTATATTTGTGGAAACTTGTTTATGACCGAAAAGGATTTTACAAGTTTGTTTGTGTGTGTGTATCACAATCTACGAAAAGCATGAATGGTGAAAAATCTCTTTTGAACATCATTGCCCTGTACAATGAAAAGTCATAAATGTCATTTTTAGATGTCTCTATGTATGCTGCAATGTCCTCTCTTCCAAACAGCCCGACCTGCGTCAATTCTTCATCATGGCATGAGTTATCAGGGAATAAAAGGGAGGCCCATTATTGATGAGCTTCTCTCTCTTATGATTTCCGCTTGTAAATAACTGCCTCAAACCACTACAACCTGCTTTCAATTGGTTGGAGGTTAGTTCAGCTGTTTGTTGAATTGTCTTCCTTTTGATGAAATTAATGGATTTTTTTGTGATGATTTTTTTTGTCTTCTGGGAGAAAATCTTTCTGCTGTTTCCAAGAACTTAACACCAGATTCTACTGTCTTATATAACAGTTCATGTATCTTCTTCATATTACACTTTCCTTATGCAGCAGCTTGGTGTACTTTTGGTGCTTAAGTCTTTTAAGACCATCCACACTTGAATTCATTTTTAACTTTGGTGGTGACACAGGCCTTTCCATACTTGACAGAAGCAAGGATCGACAGGAGGCATTGGACTTGCTTGTCGCAGACATTTCATCAGGTGATATTTTCCCGGCTCTCTTCCGATGTTTTCTTACCAATCTATTTTCCTTTAAGAGGTTGTAGATCCCAAATTAAATACAGAATATTGCTGGACACACCCCTTGTTCTGTAACACGGGACGATAAGGATACATGGAACTTTACGACGAAACCATACGATTTTAAGATACTATCTTTTGCCTTTCTCTATTCTTCCAACTTCCATTTACTTAACAACCTCTCTTTTCTGGTTTTCTTCCCCGGTGCTTTGTTAATCTTCAATTGAATGGTTTGAGGGTGAGTAATGCATTGCTTGAATTTGGTCACACTAACATTTGGTTCAGACTTTCATTTTCTGTCATAACCAATTGATGAAGTGTCATCCTTTTTTTGTAGGTATTTAGATTCCCATTTTGTGAAGTAGTACTCAATTGCCACTTGGTTTAGTTTAATAGTATCTAATGTAGCATGAATATGGTTCTAGAAAGCACACCTAGCCGTGCTCTAGGTGCAAAGCCCAGGTAGCCCACCCTTGGCCTTCACTTGGGTTAGGTGAAACCCCTTTCGAGGAATCCCACGCTTCGTGCGCTTAAGCCCAAAGCCCCTTTGAAGCGAGCTTTTTTGTTATTACTGGCTTCTAGGGGTGAGCACAGTTCGATTGGTTCAGTTTGAAGGCTGAATACCAAACCGAACCGATCACTATCGGTTTGGAAGAAAAAAAACCAAACCGTAGTTGAACGGTTCGGCTTCAGCGGTTCGGTTTCAATAGTTTGGACGGATCAGACGGATTGGTTTGGACGGATTGACCGGTTTGGGTTAGTAATTAATTTTTGAATTTTTTTGGGCCTAAATATTAATTATTTAGCATTATTTATACACATATTAACTAATTTTTAGGGCCTACTTATTGAAATTAGGTAGAGTTCACACACATATGTGGTGGTTAGATCATAAGTATAACAAAAAGTAAATAGTGACTAGGACTAGATAAAGATTTATATAGTTTTAATTAGATATATATATGTTCGGTTTGGTTCGGTTTAGAACGGTTTCGAAAAAACCAAACCGAACCGAACATCGGTTTGGTAAAAAAAAAATCAAACCAATTGTTTCTTTAAATCGGTTTGTGATCAGTCGGTTTGGTTTGACCGGTTGGATTGGTTTGAACGGTTTAAATGCTCACCCCTACTGGCTTCTAACTTTTTTGATTGACTTTTTTTTAAAAAAATTATTAATTTGACCACAGACTGTTAGTATATACGAGGAAAACAGTTCTCCTGCTTTAAAACCTTATCAACTCGCATACAAAAGAACCTAGTTGACCCTCTGAGGTCTCTTCTTCCTGTAGTCTGCACAAAGAAGGAAATAAAGAAGAACCAGAAGCATGCTTCTCCTCTGTTTTTCCGATGTCTTTTGTTGTTGCCAAATGATGATTGGAAATTTGCTGATTTTGGACGTATGATTGTGCAAACTTTTGCTATGAAATGCTATGTTTATGGATATATAGCCTGAATTAGTTGATTTTGATGAGGTATGACTATTTTTGGGTATTTGAAAAATGCTGCGCTTTTCATTGATTAAGCCCGCAGTTCAGCTTTGTGCTTTGTGCTTAGGCGCCGGTGAGCCTTTACACTTTGCAGGCGGTCGCGCTTCAAGTAAGTATGAGCATGAGCATTCCACATGATTAATACATCTTAGATTATATACTCTTCCCGAGTTTTCATCCCCAAAATTGTTTCTCAACAATGTGGCTAATCTTTGTCTAAGCTTTTCAAGACACTGGGTCTTGTACTTTAAAATGCGTGGCTTTATCATTTGTGATTCACTGTTTGGTAGAAATTTGAGTAGAATAGCATTACTCAAGAGTTCATTGCAACTGTACACAATTCATCATTCTCTCATTTATTTGTGTGTTGTGTTTCCTATTTTGGCGCTTTTGACTAGTAGATATCTAGTCACTAAGAAATTAAAGCAGAAATACAGTCAAACTCTAAGGGTTCGTTTGACAAAATTTTTTATTGGTTTTCAGTTTTTAAAGAGCAGTTTTTTAAAGAGTTGCTTAATTTTTTTTTTTTATAAAAACAAGTGGGTGTTTGATAACTCTTTTCTTTTTTTTTTTTTTTTGTGTTTGATATCCCTTTTTATTTTGACATTTTTTTTTTGATGGTTTGCGGTGGCGGTGGTGGGGCGTAGCGGTGGCGGTGGTGGTGGCGGTGGCCGGCGGCCGGAGCGGCGGTGGTCACCGGAGGTGGCTGCCGGTAGTCTCCGGCAGTGGTCGCCGGTGGCTGCCGGCAGTCTCTGGCGGTGGTCACCGGCGGCCGGCGGTGGTCACCGGCGGCCGGCGGTGGTCGCCTGAGGTGGCTGCCGACGGTGGGAGGGTGGTGGTGGTGGTCTAAGAAAAAAAAACCAAAAGTGAAAAAAAAAAATCAGTTTCTGGAGTTTTTTTTTTTACTCTTCAGTTTAAAAACTAGTTACCAAACGCTCCTTTTTTTGTTCAGTTTTTAAAAACTAAAAGAAAAAGAGCAAATTTTTTTTGTCAAATTGGCCCTAAGAACATATGTCAACTTTCAAGCAATAAAGATTGGTCGGGATAACAACTATGGCAAGAGAATTAGCGGTCTACGTTCACCTTATCCGGCTTACTCTGTAGCTTGTTCAAGTAGATTGTTGTCTACATTCACCTGCGTCCAATAAATCTCTGTTGTTGAATGGTTCAATGAAAATGATAGAAGTTTGAGAGAACTACGCCATTGGTAAATCTAATTTAGCCATTGGACTTTTAATTCAGTCAATTTTGTCATTGAACTCTTCGATTTGGCCAACCAAGTCATTGTGTTAACATGAGTACGGTTAGATGCTCATGTTACTCTCCCATGACCTTAGCTTAAGGGTATTTTTGCAACTCTACGCAAATTATTTCCTCCTTTTTTCTCTTCCCACTTTTTCTCTTGGCCCATGTGCGAGTCACGTGACAAACGGCACGTATTCCAAACAACAACTGACAAAGTGATCTGATTTGTCAAATTGAAAAGCCTAATGACCAAATTGACACATATCGAAGTCCAATGACGTAAGTAATTTTCTCCAAAGTTTAACGATCAATGACGTAGTTATTAGTTATTTCTAAAAGGTTTTTTTTTTATCGTCTGCTTCTAAGTATGTCCAAAGGTCTGCTGCAGCTAATGTATGTAGTCATTGATGAAGACCATACTTTGGTTGCTATGCCTCATATTTGCACCGGCTTGCTTCTTGATTCTCTGTCACGTCCCTGTGGCACTCTTGTGGACATGTTTGTTCTGTTTTCATGGACGGTGGCGGAGCCAGTTTTTTTTTTACAAGATGGGCACTAAATATCTCAATATGAATTTAACAATCCCACTAATAGCAATTTTCAAATTCTATCAATTCCTAATTGTAAGTTTCAAAACTCAATTATCACATCCTTAATTGATACAAAAAATAAAGGGTTCCGAGAAGTAGAAAATTTAGAATCAATCACTGAATATTTTCTTACTTTTACGGACTGCGGCGACCATTAGTATCGTCATAGAGAAATTGACCTGACGACTGCCATTTGTGAGCGTTGTTGCCAGTAGCCTGTGAATCGGCCCTACTGCCTGCCTGAGCACGTGAGGCCATGACATTTGGGCTTTGGGTGTCGTGACTCGTAAGCCCGTGACCTGCTGGAGCTGGACCGGCAAGTGGAGGCAGTGGAGTTGGCCGTTGAGGGTGTGTCGTCGCCGTCGTGAGGTAAGGCCGGTGTGCGGTGAGGGAACTGAGGAGGAGGCGGTATTCTCCTGTCCGCATATGTGCCTTTAAGGCTTTGAAAGTATTGATGCTTTGAAAACCGTAGAAAGTGAGAACAAAAATAATTTTTGTGTTGACTTTATGCGTAAACTAAGTCTTTTATTTGTGTAAGTTTAGCATTTTAAATGATTAAAATGATATCCTTTATTACCATCCTTGAAATTTTTCGATACATTAACATGTAAAATGACCACAAATATATCTCCTTTAAGTATTTTTTAAATTTTTAGGTAGGTACCTTTATTGTTGGAGATAAAATATACCATATAAATGACAAAAATTCTGGAGAAGCATGTGCCCACCGGTGTCCCCCACTCCCTCCGCCATTGTTCATGGAGATGACAGTTCCAACCCCTCTTTGCTGGCTGAATTTAATGAGATGACAGGCAAATGTATGTTGAGAGGCCTTGAAATTCTAGCAGAGGGAGGAATGCCTTGTAATTTATGAGATCGAGTGCTTAATTGGTTGTAGGAAATTGGCTTGGATGATCTTCCCCCTACTTTTGGGATCCTTTGACGTGTACGTCCATTTCCACAAGTGGATTTGGACATCTGAGCAACGCGAGGGCCAGCCGCAGGTCTTGCAACTCCCACAGTTGCGTATCAAATGTTGTGTCAAATGTTATGTTTTTCATTCACGACTCTCTCGACCATAGAATGACACGATGGCGATGCTAAACAGGGGGTGACGGAGGGAAAGATAGGTGGCGATGGTGACGGTGGGTGGTCGCGAGTCGTCAGATATATGACTTAATTAGTAGAATTGTATATTACTAATTTTATGATTAGTTATGCACCCGTTTAGATCTCATTTAACCAGTGGACTGTTGAGTTTTATAGTTACAGATTCACTTAGACCTAATAGAAAAATGGATGGGTTTGAGTGACTTTTAAGTACAAATTTGGACGGGTATATGAGTTTGAACTGTTATGGCCACATCTAGTAATTAGAGACGATGTAGTGCAATCAACCAACGAATGAGATAAGAGAATAATAAAATTTAACTTATCTACTGTTTAAATTTGTTTTTTATCTCCTTGAAGCTGGCTTATTCGTTGCACAACGTTATATATGTAACTTCTATAATAAATTTTTTTATCGCAAGTCCTACACTTGCCCTTTCTTTTGTCTCCACTCATCTCCATTTTACACTATAGGGAGTGTATTACATTACCACTAAGAAATTGAGAGTTATCCTCGAGTTGGGTTTGATTTTACTTGAAGCCACAGTACAAAAAATCACTTGTTACAATTGTCGGAAGGGCACTTAGAGTCCGTTTGGGATTGATTAAAAAAACAGATTTTACTTAAATCTTAATCAGTTTTTAAAATCTGATTTCATCAGAATCAGTTTGATATTTGGCAAAAGTAGTTGTTAATTAGATTAAATTTATAAAAAGTGTTTGGATAAAAAGTACTTAAATCAGTTTCACTATAACAAAATGACCATAGAGGGCATTCAATAAACAATTTTTATAATATCCATGCAACGTTAACATAACTTTTATTCGTAAATAATTATAATGTCCAAATAAATTATGAAAATAACTATTTTCACGTCCTACAAAAATTGTTACTTTTTATTTTAAATTAAAAAAATAAACAATCTCACGTTATTGCTTATAGTACGATAAAATTCTAAAATTACAAATAAAGTTTATCTTGCGCAAAAAAAAATAAAAATTTATCTAACAGAAATTGCATCGCAGGTAACATCACGAACATTAGTATTGAAAAAAAGGTTAGCAGAGAAGAGATAAACTCCAGCAATTATCTAATTAATTAAGGGGTATGAGAGGTCTTTTTGTAAAAAATATAAGGATAGGATGGTAAATTACATGGTCAAACTTGATTATGGAAAAAGTGATTATTTCATAATCCTCACTTTTGAGGATTATGGATTAAATCAGTTTTTAGCTTTTGGAGATTGATTAAATCTGTTAATCTCTTTTGTCAAACACTCACAAACCTGATATAATCTAGATTAAATCAGGTTTGACCAAGATTTAATCAATCCCAAACACCCTCTTAGTTGCGACGAAATTCTCAAGCAGTAAGGTGTCACATATTTATTGTTTTCTAATCTCCTATACTTTGAAGTGAGATCAAAACTTAACCACGGAATTAAGAGCATTAGTAAAATAGGAGTGCATGGCGTTTAATTTCTTAATTCATTGGGTCATGCACGAACGGTTCAGCAGCACGCAGAGAAGGCTCGGTATCTGAGGTTTCACGGCGAACCATGGTACTGATACTGGCGAAGCAGCCGAGGCTTTGTCTTTTCAGTCTTAAAAAAGAAATGAAAACCAATTATAAAAAGACTTTAAATATACATTTCGTACCAACACGAGTCTGACACTTGGTTCAATCACCAAATGCTTCCTCCAGAGGTGATGAAAAGACTAGACAAGAGCACTCTCCGTGTGACTGTGTGGGGGTGCTGATTAATGGAAGTTTCCTGTGACTCAACGTCGCCGGCGTCGTCAATGTCGCCGGTTTCCTCGCCGCGCGAGAAGTGGCCGCCGCCGGTGTGTCTGGATTTGTACGGGAGGCGTCGGCAACTGGCTAAGCTTCACGTTTTGGAGAGGGAGATTGGCATGCTGGAGGTTAGCTCAGTAGTTACTTCTTGCTGTTTTGCATTCTTATCTGCTTTAGCTTCGTTTCTTGTTATTGTTTCGTTCTCTTCTTTTTGGGTATTCTAATGCAAAGGGACTTTGGGATAAATCGGCAAGGTACTGGTGCAGTTGCAAAGATCATGTGAGGATCAGGATTCTTATAAGTGCAATAAAATGGCTGCAAAAAGAGGGCAACAAATAGCATGGATTTTCTTGTCAAGTTAGCAACCAAAAGGAACTATGTGAAAATTCTAGACAGTGTAACCACAAGCCTCTATGATCTCCAAGCCTCATTTGTGGTTAAAAAGTGCATAAAGATAGGATATGAACCATTTAATGACTGAAACATTTTGAGAAATTTGTGGAATTAAGAACAAAGAATTTCACCAAAAAGAACAAAAAGGTAGGGCTTAGCATTCTTAGCGAACATGAAAAGCTGAAGAGGATGTAGAAATGGGAGTCGTGAACTCATCGAGTAAGCGAGCCAGGACTTAAAAAGACCCCAGATTTGGTTGGAAGGTTGTTAAGTTAAAGAGTTCACAATCATGTCGAGAATCTTGCGCTGAAGGTGGGTGAGCTTGGAAGTATCTTTTGACAAATCTAGCAAACATGAAGGAACTAACTGAAGGTCAAGATAAAGATAAGCATTTTAGCTATACTGGGGAAGCTCAATATAGCTAAAACGCTAGATATTCTTTACATAGATTCAGGAAGAAACGAAAGCTGGCCAACATCTGCGAAATATTCAATCAGAGCAAAGAAGATCTTGCCATTTGAGGAAATCAAATAGTCGAAGTGAGGGGGGTGTCAGTTAATTGTATAAGCCCTAATTAGAACATAACTAAGAAGTGCATGAGCAATTGTCAGGGACTCCTACATCCACAAAGTTTGCATATTATGGTTGTAGGGGGTGGGGGTGCGGGTGGGAGTGTTGTTGTTATGAATTGTGTGGATTTGCTCATGGTCAAGTTTGAAAGCACCGGTAGTTGTTTTGTATGTAAGCTACAGATGCTAGAAGTAAGCCCAATTGGGTCCATCAGTGATCCAACAGCGGTCAGTAAAAAGAAGTTTCATTTTAATATTTTAGTTTTCCCAATAATATATAATGGTGTAAAATCTTTTTTTTAACTTCTCACATCACCACATAATTCGTGTGTTGCGTACTAGCAGTGACTTGAGCTTGAACGCTGAACATAGCCAACAAAGTTCAGTAAATAGTTGAACTACATGCTTCTTCTTCAGTAAGAATGACTCCAAAAAAATCGTGTTATGAGCAGGACGAGCTAAAATCACTGGAAGGCCATCAACTTGCTTCTAGATGCTGCAAAGAGTACGTCAAGCTTCACATATCTGTCATTTCCTTATAACAGTCTTGTCAAGCTCTTCTTAGATGTTATACAAGATGATTTTTGTTGATCATGGAAGTAATATGTACAGGCTTGATGATTTTATCGGGGCTAGGCTAGATCCTCTTATAGACAAGTATGGCTCCTTAACTCTTCCCTTTTCCTCATTAGTTTTACTTGTAAATTGATGGCACATAGATGATTACTTGTTTCGTGTTTTATCCTAAGCAGAGGTCAGAAGACTAGTAGATCCGATTACTTTTGGAAGACGCTCTGGTACTTCTTATGGGTTTTTCTTTCTTCGTCGTTCTTTTCATGTTCTGAATTTTCAGTTTCTTGAGATTGACACGTCAAATTGCATAATATACTTGTTACCATGCAAGAATTTTGCATGCTGAGAAATCTAGACAAGTACACACAACAAATATCCATTAAGATCTATGATATGGCGGGCATTCATAGCTATTAGGCTAATTACAAGTAAGAGTCAGAGATAGTGTTTGTGGTTGGACAATGCCTACTCGTTGTCGAGAGGAGCTGGTTAAATGCACTGCAAAATGCGGTTATTTGTTATTCATATCCGACTGGAGCAATATCCTTTACCACGTCGTCAAGAGGACTGTGATTGTATTACCAATGTGCTTGTGATTGTAGTGCGCATCCTTTTACAATGTGCTTGTGATTGTATTACCAAGGTTTTCATACCTACGTATATTATGGCCAATGCTAGAATGTGATGGAGCTCCACATCTGCACACTGCAAATCAATCGTATCAGCTCTTTTTATGCTTCGATTTTTTTTTTTTTTTGGGGGTCAAACGTGCTCTTTGATTTGAGATTATAACAAGCTTTTAACTTGGTGGTATGCAGGGTGAAATTTAGTTCGAGATTTTCACGAATGTTCTGCCTTCACAAATGTTACCCTTGTCTACAAGGGGCAATCTGCTGTGTTTGCTGTTCATCAGGCAAGTGTCAGGATCCTGGCTGCAGCTGCATGGAGAATACTTCCCATCCGGCCCGTTGCAACTATGCAGACCTTGCATGCCTACACACTTGCAGCTACAAGGCTTTCATCCCAAAATGTATAAAGGTCAAGCTCTGCCGTGAGTGTGCCAAATCCTGTTGCAATCCTTGTTGTGTATATTGAGTAGCATTTGTATAATTTTTTGACCTTCTTCAACTTACTCTGACGCCTATCACTCTTTCAAGTTATAGTTCACGGCTTGCCTTCTTTTTCTTATCAAATCACAGCCAAGGAGGCTCAGTTGTGTTAGGCATCAGACTTGCCTTGCTTCCTTGCTGTACTAATTGGCCGTTTTGATCCTTATATTTCTTACAACCTCTGAAATATGAACCATGTATTCCAAAGTACGAGTTTTTCTTCACTTAATTTTAGCAAATAACAAATGAAGGATTTAGCGCGCAACTTCTAATGTCATACTATAAATAGTAGTGTGACTTAATTCTCAAAATTTAGAAATCAAATATCGAGGATCATTTGTCACTGCAACGTACATTGGTCAAAGTTTTATGGTTACGCGAGAATCACTAGTCGTCGTCAGTAAGCTATATGACAGTAAATTCGTTACGACGAAGTCCCTTAAAAAATACTCAACACAATTATCGCCAAATATGTTAATTCACGCGTAACGTGTGAGGTGCTCTAACCAAAGAAATGTAGACCACGAAGAAAAACGAATGTCTACATCCTATCCTAGCCGTAAAATGAAAAATTTTGTACCTCAAATCCCCTATCAAACAACCTCGAAATAATTTCAGCATGGGGGTGTATATTATCTCCAAATTATGGATGATTAAATTCATTGTATGTGGACACCTGCAAGGTAGCTCAACCTCTTACTCCTGTCTCTGTGTGTGTCCAAACAGAGTACAATAATGCGAGGATACAACAAATCAACCGCACCAACGTGGTCGAATCAGGCCCTAACGCAGGCACGGCACCTACTTCAACATCTCCTTTTATATCCAAGAACCAGAATATTCACGCACTTTCCTACTTCTAAGGAAGCAGAACACCCCAGACCCCACTCTCTCAAATGGCCGTCCCTTCTTCCTCCGCCTTCCTCGTTCTCTTCCTCTGTTTCATCACCCCGCCGCTCACAACCTCCTCGTCGGAACCACCCGACCGCCATGAGACCTTCATCGTCCACGTGTCCAAATCAGCCAAGCCGGCCATCTACACCACCCACCGCCACTGGTACTCCTCCATCGTCCGGTCAGTCTCATCACACCCGTCGAAGATCCTCTACGCCTACCACCGCGCCGTCACCGGCTTCTCCGCCCGCCTGACCGCCGCTCAGGTCGCCGATCTCCGTCGCCACCCCGCCGTGCTGTCCGTCCTCCCCGAGTCCGTCCGCCAGCTCCACACCACCCACACCCCTCGCTTCCTCGGCCTCGCCGACTCCTTTGGCCTCTGGCCGAACTCCAATTACGCCGATGACGTCATCGTCGGGGTCCTCGACACCGGTATCTGGCCCGAAAGGTCCAGCTTCTCCGACGAGGGCCTATCTCCGGTTCCGTCTACCTGGAAAGGTGTCTGCGAGATGGCGCTGGATTTTCCTTCGTCCGCCTGTAATAAGAAGATCATCGGCGCAAGAGCTTACTTCAGAGGCTACGGAGCTGGACTGGGGAGTTCGATTGACGAAAGTTTCGAGTCGACCTCGCCTAGAGATACGGAAGGCCATGGGACGCACACGGCCTCCACAGCAGCCGGATCCGTGGTTGCAAATGCGAGCTTGTTCGGATACGCAAAAGGCGAAGCGAGAGGCATGGCGGCCAAGGCCAGAATCGCCGTTTACAAGATCTGTTGGAGCTTCGGTTGCTATGATTCCGATATACTGGCCGCCATGGACCAAGCGATTGAGGACGGCGTCCACGTCATCTCCCTCTCCGTCGGAGCTAACGGCTATGCTCCTCAGTACGACCACGATTCCATCGCAATCGGAGCATTTGGCGCCTCACAGCACGGTATTGTCGTGTCCTGCTCGGCCGGAAATTCTGGTCCAGATCCCTACACTGCTGTCAATATTGCTCCATGGATTCTAACCGTCGGTGCTTCCACTGTGGATAGGGAGTTTCCGGCCGATGTAATCCTCGGCGACGGCAGGGTTTTCGGAGGCGTGTCGCTGTACTCCGGTGATCCATTAGGAGATTCCAAACTTCCGTTGGTCTATGCACAAGATTGTGGAAGCAGATATTGTTACTCAGGAAGGCTCGATTCTTCAAAAGTCGCCGGTAAGATCGTGATCTGCGATCGTGGAGGCAATGCTAGGGTGGAGAAAGGAAGCGCCGTGAAGCATGCCGGAGGCGCCGGAATGATCCACGCGAACACGGCCGAAAACGGCGAGGAGCTCCTCGCGGATTCGCATCTCATCCCGGCCACCATGGTTGGTCAGGTCGCCGGAGACAAGATCAGGGAGTACGCAAGATCGGATCCCTCGCCGACGGCGACGATTGCTTTCCGAGGCACGGTGATCGGAAGTTCGCCGTCGGCGCCGCGAGTGGCGTCCTTCTCCAGCCGCGGGCCGAACCACTTGACCCGGGAGATCCTCAAACCGGACGTGATTGCCCCGGGCGTCAACATTTTGGCCGGTTGGACCGGGTTATCTAGCCCGACGGATTTGGACATAGACCCGAGAAGAGTGGCGTTCAACATAATCTCCGGTACCTCCATGTCATGCCCACACGTCAGCGGATTGGCCGCCTTGCTACGTGGGGCCTACCCTGAGTGGACCCCAGCCGCCATAAAGTCTGCGCTCATGACGACCGCTTATTACTTGGACAACACTGGCAAGAACATCACTGATCTCGCAACTGGCAAAGAATCAACACCGTTCGTCCACGGGTCGGGTCATGTGGACCCAAACCGTGCTTTGGACCCGGGTCTGGTTTACGACATCGACTCGAGTAGTTACGTGGCATTCTTGTGCACCATTGGGTATGATTCCAGGAGAATATCGGTCTTTGTGAGCGATCCCACTTCGGTGAATTGCGAAGCACAGAAGTTGGCTACTCCGGGTGACCTGAACTATCCATCCTTTTCGGTCGTGTTTGGTTCGGACAATGGCGTGGTTAAGTACAAGAGGGTGGTTAAGAACGTCGGGAGCTTGGTGGATGCGGTTTACGAGGTGAGAGTGAGCGCTCCGCCATCGGTGGAGGTCAGCGTGTCGCCGAGTAAGCTCGTGTTTAGTGAAGGGAGTAAGACAGCGTCGTATGAGATCACGTTCACTAGTGCTGCATTGGTGGATGGTGGCGTCGGTTCTACTTTGTCATCGTTTGGGTCGATTGAATGGACCGATGGGACGCACAGTGTTAGGAGTCCAATCGCAGTTGCATGGCGTTATGATTCCGTGGTTTCTTCTATGTGATATGGCATGCCTCGAATGGAGGAGGACATGGCTAATTGTACCTTGTCTTTGCACCGGTGTGTTGAATAATGTTGTACCTCCTTCCTCCCTGTCACCGTGGTATCTGCGGTGGCTCTGATTTAGCGGTGGTTCCTGATGCAGCAATTCAAGACTTAGGGAGTGGGAATCCGCTTTGCACGAGCTGATTTTAATTTCTATTATCGATCATGTCAAATGTTGTACATAAATGATGACGTCAAATGTTGTACATAAATGATGACGTTAGTATTATCATCTATACAAGGTTGATCATATCGACGGAAATCAACACAAAAAATTGGATGGATTTAGTTCAACTTCTTTACTGTCTCAAATGAGAGGGGACAAACTGATAAATATGAAGGTGTTGCGTCTTTGGCAGTAGACAATTCCCAAAATGAGAGTCATCTTCAATAGAGTAGAAGGAAATCTTCTTTTTTAGTCTTACATTCTCCTAGTCTCCTGCAAACGCTTTTGCTTCTTATACTTCTTGTCACTGCAAACCATTTTCAAACTTTTTTATCCAAGGCCAGATTTTTTTTGTGGTCCAAAATGTAAATGAAGACATTATTATGAAACATGAATAGAAAACATAATAAATGACGACGAAAAGTATTGAAAATAAACAAAGCAGAAAAAAATAGACTGGAAATAATCATGATTATTTATTATCATATTAGTAAACAAACATATATGAAGCGTGTACGTGAGCATGATTGTAATAAGCATGATTACGAAGGGTATACTTGATCATGCATGGTTAGCTCGCCGGCTCACATCAAAATTAATTGAATTTATAAATCCTACAATGCCAACGCCCGTGATAAAATAGTGCACGCAAGGAAAAGAAGAATGGAAACTGATATATTCCATTTTTTCCATTTTTGATTATGTTTGACTTACTTGCTTAGTTAGAATATGAGTCATATTTTATGAGTTTTTCATTATAAGAAAGGGAGACAAGATAGAAGAGAGAAAATATGTTAGTGGAGGATTAAATGTGGAGAGTAGAATAAAAAATAAAAAAAAAAGAGTGAATATGAAAAAACACTTATAGAATCTTTCTTAATTTAAAAAGTGATTAGTTTTTGGAACATCCTAAAATAAAAATATGATCAACATTTTGAGACGGAAGGAGTAAAATATTAGATGGACCTGAAATCAATGGTTACGACCAGCTAAAACAATTGGCTATATTATAAAATAACTCATTTAACCCCTCTTTCTCTAGCATTAACCTTAAAAAGCTGGACTAATGGTTCAAAACGATCTAGTTTAGGCAAAATACAGATTCTAAAACAAGCTGAACGAGTAAAGTCAGATTTGGATCCTCTGATGGAAGGGGTATTGGTTTACAAAGCTGCATGTCAGGAGCAGACTATAGCAACAGTTACGACGTGAAACTCCTCAAAGCTCATCTGGTGAAGTTTAATCATCCATCTTCCAATTCCCAACGGTTGTCTCCATAATCCTCTTCCACCTTCAGCAGTAACCATGATTTCCAGTTAGTTCAATCATCCATGATCAGAACCTTGAAAACAGGTTTTCCAATCGATTTTGGGCCTCAAGGAGGGGAGAACAAAACTAAGATCAAACAAGTAAATCACTTCATGCCTCCATTTAGTCTTCGCAATTTTCACTTTCAACCACCAAAAGGGTTAGGTGATTTTACCAGTGGTGATGATTTGGTGGACATGATCGTGATGGTACCAACAAGGGGCGGGGAGGCAGCGGTAAGGTTCTTGGTGTTGGGTGGTAGAGAGGAGGGAGGAGAGGAATGCGATCTGGATTCTTATGTGGTTCACACGTCACTACTACAACACCCCTCGTGTAACCCTAGCTACAGTAGATCGATATCCAATAAATGATATCGTCATGAATACTGTTATCTGGGTGAATTGTTCTATGGGACAGAGAAACGACCGAAACGCCGGCATACCACAAAGGCAGCCAACTTCAGTGAATAACCAAAGCCTTCCACCAAAAGCTCATGAGTTCCATGTTTGCAGATAGGTGGTTGGTGCCTTGACAGAAAACTTCCAGCAAATGTATGACAATAGAGACAAGCTCGCAATAACAAGCAAATCGATAAGGTAACAAGCTAATCCACAAAATCGCAAGAACTTCACATTCAGTTAACAAGCATAGATGATAAGCTTCAGAAATGGCAAACCATCTCCAATTTGTAAATCATTAATCAGTGACGCGAGTTCAGGAGATTGCATATTTATGTCGTCCGTTGCCTTCTAGCCCTCACAAATTTACCCACTAATAAAATGTTGATTATGACAACAAATACAGCTACAGCGAGACCTCTCATTTTACCAATTGCCATCGAAATAAAAATAACAGGCCCAAAGCTGCTCCACTGCTCACAACTCCAGACTCTAGTGACCATATTTCTGAAACTCCCACTCACTGTTATCTGTAGAAGACAACAAAAATGGAGCCAAAAAAGTTAGCCATGCATATCACTGGCAACAAGAAGGAAAAAAGAAGTGCTAACAGGCAATACCAAGTGGGCACACTTGACGGGTTTTAAGCCATCGACTGATGCAATGGAAATGGAAGGCGTGATTGCACACACCTGGAGGAACACGAGTGTAGGTTATTAAAGGACATGTGATATTTAAGCAAATACAACGGCGTCTTAACCTATCCAAGCAACTGGCAATGGAAAATTACTAAAAAAAATAAGTGACAAAAAATCCATGTGAGGACCGAGATAAGATATAAAAGATATCTTGGCATTCCCATCTTGGAATTCCCTCGAGTGGCTTACAAGAAGCACCATTCATATAACATGAAGATCAAAGCATATACGTGGGAGTTCTGCACACTAGGCAGAAGATCAAAGCGCAATCTATCAGAACATTAGTATTCATGGACATCGAAAATCTTATGTAAGACCATGCAACCCTTGAATCACCTCTATGAGTAGTAACAACCAACCTTAGAATCTCTAAAGCTTACATCTGGTAACATAGACAGAATATGCAACTGGCCTCATTCTGTGCATCGGATCAGGGACAGACAAATAATGCCCAAACACCTTTCTTCGCTAATGCGTCGGTGATAACAAGTCCTTTAAATGCTAATTCAAAACTTTCTGCCTACGAATAATTAGGACCCTTGGGTTCATACTTTCTAAGATTCTCTTGAAAACTCTAGCAACACAGTCCATTCACCGAGGGCCATCCTTCTTATGTATGATATTAGACGAAACCCGGATATTAATAAACTTCGTATGATTCAGCCTTACAAAAACATCCTCTCTAAAGAAATGTTAAACTCACAACAAGAAATCCTCAAGAAGATCAGTCTCAACCTGATTCAAGGCTCCACATTGTAGTTTCTAGGCCTCAACAGGTCATCCAAATAATCTCCTGCACCATCACCCTCCATAAAAGAAAATGCCTAACAACCACACACCACAAAAATTATGATTTCATGAGAACTAGGGAGCATTGGTCCTATTTGCAAAGCATGGGATGATTTGCAGGCTTTCAAATTAAGAGTGCTACCGTCTATAACATGTTTTAGTCAGAATCCTTGTAATTGACAAAGGTGTTCTAATATTTCTTTTTCTTGATGCATCCTCATTTTTCCCCACTGGTAGCTTACTCGCCTATTTGATCCTATAACTGCACCTTTAATTGCATTAATACAATTTATATACAGGCCCTAATCTTCTATTTCAGATGCTGATTTTTTTCAAAAGGATGTACATTCAGCATTATTCAGCTAGAATTACCAGTGTAGCAAACCTAGTGGACGGGTCTCCTTCCATCCTCCCTTCTTCCAACAAAAACTTTCCCACCACCTTCACGAGCCGATTCCGTCCACTATTGTTGAAAGTCTATAATGGCACCCCTTATTGAAGTATGAGATATGTGCTGCATTGTTTTACAAATTTCAGACACGGATAAAAGGAAATGTTACAGTCCAGCAGGTAGGAGGTCCTTGGGCTTTCTGATAAAGAAAAATACAACCCCCAACCCCCTCACCACCCCCAAATTTCTCTCACGCACATACACGCTCTTTAACTGTTATAAAGGGAAGCTACGCTCTCAACTCTACCTTTGCAACAAGGGTTTCTAAATGACTACCACCAAATCTAACTTTGATTGGATTCCAGATCAGTTCGATGTTGAAAACAAGATAACACCTAGATGATTGCAGCTCCACTTTATTATGAGGACCACTTCAAATTTCCATTCTCTTGATATATTAAGAAGTAGGGTCCAGATGTAGCTCAATAACCGTTGTAAGCGAATTCTTGGGTTGGGTTCGTTAAACCCAACCGTAAGTTGCACTCCTAGCTCTAACTAGTACCAGTACTGTAAACCCTAATTGTGCAACCTAAATTGTGTTTGCTTAAGTTTAACCAACCCAACCCAACCCAAGTAAAGGTAGGCTTTTAACCGACCCAAAGGAAGAATTAAACAACTGAGCTGGGTCAGTTGGTTCATCATGAATCTGGGTCGTTTTACTATAAAAGTGAATTTGGTTAACATTTTGGCCACAATAATTGGCCTGAGAGAGCCGGAAGTCAGCCGACAAAATGGTTACCAACACCAGTAACCAACACCATTGGCAACTGCCACCTGTGTCACCGCCAACTACCACAGCCTTTCCTGCCATCCTCCACCAGAATCTACAATGATTGGCTACACCACTGCTAGCCACCCCGAAAGAACAACCCATTAACATCAGTGACGACCACCTCGCCCCAAGCAACCACCACCACCATCGACAACCACTGCCAATGCCCACCACCACCACTACTTACCCCTTTTTCGTGTATATTACAAAAGTTTACTTAGTATCCCTAACCAACTCAACCCATCGACTCAACTCGACCCAACCCGAATCAGCCCAAGCAATTAATTTATGCTTGGGTTAGGTTGGGTTAATGGGTTTTAAACCCAACAGAACCCAACCAACCCAAATTGAACGCCTAGTTTATTCTCTCTCTTAAAAACACCCTGCCACCAATTCTAGCAAGACAGTCTATTTTCCAAGGGCTGTCCTCCCTAAGTTTGGTGTTAGAGGAAACCTAGATATTAACAAACTTCGTATGGTCTAAAGAATCAGATAACTGTCACAAGATCAGTCTCAACCTTATTCAAGGCTCCACAGTTTAGTTCTAGGCCTCAACAGGTCATTTATATGATCAACCACTAAAAGATTTTGGGGAAAAGGAGAACTAGAGATCATTGTTTCTACTTTCAAGGCAAAAGCATCGCTGACTTGCAAGCTTTAAACTTAAGTAGAAACTTTGTGTACTCAACAAAGGTGCATTGAAATTTCTTTTCCTTGATGTAACCTCCCTTTTTCCCACCCAGGTAGCTTATTTACCTTTTAGGACTACCACTACACCTTTGAGTGCATCAAATTACTAAGGTAGCATAACCTAGTAGACGGGTCTCCTTTTCTCCTCCTTCGCAGAAGTCTCCATAATCTACTTTCTTCCTCAAAAATACTTCTGACCTTCAAAAAAACTTTCCCACAGCCTTCAGGAGCCCAGTCTGACGAGGCTGTCCTGCATTACTCAACCATTGCACTTGCTGTACGATGCTCGTAAAATCTATTTAATGATAACCCGTGCTGAACTAAGAGATATGTTATATGAATATCGATCACAAAATATATATACATAAAGGAAATGTTACGCTCCGGCAGGTAGGAGCTCCTTGGGAATTTCTGTAAAAAAGACTCCCTCCGTCCCTTCCTCTCTCTCTCACACACACACAGAGACACACAAACATTGCACAGTAAAGGAAAACTACCCTCTCTCTTCTATCTTCGCAACTAGGGTCTCTGACGGAGAACAACAGAGCTAATTTCGACCGGATTCTGAATCAACTCAACAAGGAAAACCAGATAATAAAGAGATGCTTGCAGTTTGACTTTAGTATAAATTTCCATTCTATTATTCTACCGATATATTAAGATGTAGGGTCCAGATGTAGCTCAATAACTATTGAATGCAAATTATTGGGCAACGATGGACACTTATGAGAGAGAAATAATGATAGGCACCTGACTACTGTCTGATAGTACAAATTTTCCCTTTATGAGGATATACCAGGCTGGTGCACTAAAAATAAACGAGGACAAAATCTACAAGCTTTCTCTGGAGTGAGTAGAGTCCTTGATGCTTAGGCACCTATCACAAAATATCCATAGAAAGACGACATGGATATCATCAGAATATTCCATATTAGTGTGTTACTATTCCTCAAAGATCTTCACCATTCTTGCCGATCAGCTTGATGAACGGTGAAATCATAACTGAGAAAAAAAGGGGCACAAATTTTTTCTTCCGCTTTCGGTTTCACGGGAAGCCACTCTTGCCTGGGCACAACAGGGAGTAGCTTCCTCCACACCCACCTCACCCGCCAGTCCAAAGCGCATGGTGTAGGTGTGAATTGATCCTAGGTCCCATAACTGAGAAGACAAGGGAAATATTTTTTTCCACTTCGTCGGTTCCAAGGGTGGCCACTTGGGCCAGCCTTCCCCCACACTCACCCCACCCCCCAGCCCAAAATCCTTGGTGCAGGTTGAATTGGTCCCAGGTATCAAGGTACGGTGCCCTTTACATACTAGATTTGCTTTGAGGAAGATCTAATAAAGGCATCATCATTATCATCATCATAATCTTTCTCTTCCATTCCCTCTATCAGGTTGATTTATAAAGGTAAGAAAAATAGGCTTCTTAATATATGTTAAACAAGTGTCTTTTGCAAGGCTCTCCAACCTGTGACTCCTTTGAAGTCTATAATTCGAACTCTTGCTCCCGCTTTCACCCTACAATGTTCCGAGGTTGCCTCCATTTATAGGTACTAATCAATTCCCAGGTTGCCTCCATTTATAGGGACTAATCAATTCCAGTCACCAAGCTTACAAAAAAAAAACCAGTTTCCTTTATATAGTTTGACATTATACCTTATTTCAGCATACAAGCAAAATAGACCGACCAACCAAGAGCCTTGAATAAAGACCATAAACGAACATAATGTCATTACAGAACATTCCTTCTTAGGTATCAATGGAGCCAATCTAACGCTGGAAGGAACTTCATTACTTACACCCCAATGTCACAATAAAGTCATGAGCATCAATCGTAAGAAAGCACAATAAATTTCCAAGCTAGGGTTTGGGAAAGAATGCGTACCCCAAGCGACCGTGCACTCCTCACTGGTCGCGCTAGCCTGATTGGCTTGGCACTCGATGCCTAATTGAATACCAAAAAAAAATCACCCAGAAAACTATCGAAAAAGAATTCCCAAATCATAATTAATTAAGATAAAAAGAACCCTCACAGAGATCCATAATATGATTCCTGCAGATAGCACAGTTGTCGACAACAATATCTGCAAAATAGAGGAATGATAACAAATTACTAAATACGATTGAATTAGCGGGATTAATTTAAAACGCAGTGTGACGATGAGGATCAGGTTTTGAGAAACTACGGACCCCAAGCCCAGAGAGAGACGGCGTTCCACTTCTTGATTTCGAAGCGTTTAGGCTTCTTGGATGAAGACGAAGGCCCGGCCGCGCTCGATCCTTCGCCGGCGGGAACCATTGCGACGTCGGTGCTCATCGTCGGCGGTAATCGAATATTTTCTGAAAGGTTTGGTTGGGCGTTCGATGCGTAGCTTCTGGTACGGTAAGATACCTAAAGCAGAGGATTCAGGTTAAAGTTGTGGAAAGCGAAAGTTTGGGCGAAAGAGACAATTTCACTTAGCCGCCTTGTAACATTCTGGTTTTATGTCACGTACCCACAAGTTACCTGATATTACTACTTCGTACCCCTTTTATTGTTTTTTTTTTCTTTCTTGGCCCCAACGATACAGTGTGATGGGACGAGAAATATGTGAAAAATGGCATTGTCACGTATTTTTTTAATTCTTATGCGACTTTGGAATTTTAGCTTTGGGTGTTTTTATTTCTTCATTTGATGAAGTTTTCAAGGTCGAATCCAATTTATTATATTTAGTAAAGTCGAAGATGAGACAATGTTATTCGGTCACCGCTTACTTCAATAAGTTCAACTCATATTAGGTTGCAATCTTAATAAGGTAGATTCTTGAAGGTTGAATATGGCAAGGCTTAACGGCCGATTAATATGGCTATAATTTGACATGCGGGATTATCCATCAGTTGGCTACTGAAAGTTTGTTCATAAGATATGTTCTCTGTTTTCGGCGTGTTGGTATCTATCACCGGATCTCGTGGGCTCAAGATGGTTATCTTTGTAAGATTGTAAGACAACAAGCGAGCTCGTGAGCTCGAGCGATGTCGAAACAAATACGCTACCAAAAATCTCTACTCCCTCAGTCCCTAAAAAAGTGATCAGATTTCATTTTTTGCTTGTCCCACAAAAAACGATCATTTCTATTTTGGGATATAAATTTTATGTGAAGTTAAATGTTTGCCCTTAGCCACCTATTTTTTAATTTATTCTTTTTTTTTCTATCACCTGTCACAGTTATCACTCACCTCTCTCTCTCTCACACTATCTTTCTATCTCTCCATCTCCCTCCCCCTCCAAGCTTCGATCACCATTGCCGACTACCGGCATCACCACAGCCGACGACCCCAATCACCCCTACTGCTAACACCGACAACCCGATCACCACTACCGCGCGACCCTGACGATGCCGATCATGGTTGCCTCCAACCCCAACGGTCCCTATCACCACCGTTGTTACTGTATTCTTCCACCACCACGACTGTCGGCTGTCATCGTCTTCTTCCCCATCACCCCGCCGTTGTCTCCGTGTTTTCTGCATCCATCATCAACCACAAGTACCGCCCCCTGCATCATCAATCACAACATTTGACTATAAAGAAAAAATTGCAGATTTGCTTCTAAAGAAGGGCAGTGGGTATTTTGTTGGTCCTGTAGATCAGGTGGATCACGAGCATAGGTGTTTGCTCAGGCGCCTTATTTTGAGAATAAGATGACACAAGGCATTGCTGGGGTTTTAAGGAGGAAATCAGAGGTGTTCGGACGTTCGCCTAGGCGGTGTGAAGCGAGACGAAGGCGTTAATGAGGTGGCGAGGTAGCATTTGACAAGGCGATGTGACGGTTGAAGAGGCGAGATTAGGCGTTCGGGCTTTCGCCTAGGCATTTTCATCTTCCTCGTTTCCTCTTATTTCTCTGATCTCTCTCCCCTTACTCCTTCTCCACAGTGGCGGAGTCAGAAATTTTTTTTAAGGTGGGCACCAAAAATCTCAATCTAAAATTAACAATCCCACTAGCAGTAATTCTACTAATTTGTAATTGCATATTGTAAGTTCCAAAACTCAATTGTCACATTCTAGATTTATACAAAAAAGGAAGGGTTCTTAAAAGTAAAAAATTTAAGAATCAATCATTAGATCTTTCCTTACTTTCACAGACTGTCATAACCATTCGTGTCATCGTCGAGAAATTAACCTGCCGACTATTGTCCGTGAGCGTCGTCACCGGTGAGCCTGTAAATCTCCCCTGAGGCCATGCCTAAGAACGTGAGGCCGTAACCTTTGGGCTTAGGGTGTCGTGACTCGCAAGCCCGTGACCTGCCAGAGGTGGACCGGTCAGTGGAGGCAGTGGCGTTGGCCGTTGAGGGTGTGCCGGCGGAAGGTAAGGCCAATGGGCAGTGAGATAACTGAGGAGGAAGCGGTGCTCTCTTTCCACATATGTGCCTTTAAGGTTTTGAAAGTATTGAGACTTTGGAAAGTATAAGAATGAGAGTAAAAATCATTTTTTTGTTGACTTTATGCGTAAATTAAGTTTTTATTTCTATTTTTTTTTTGGTTTATTTGTTCAAGTCTAACATTTGAAATGATTGAAAGGATATTTTTAAACCATATTTGGAACTTTTATATATATTAACATGTAAAATGACCACAAATACATCTCTTTTAGGCATTTTTTCAAATTTTTAGGTGAGTACTTTCACCATTAGGGATAAAATATACCATCTAAAGAGGAAAAATTCTGAAGAAGCAGGTGGGCACTGGCCCACCGGTGCCCCTCGCTCCCTCCGCCACTGCTTCTCCACTCACCATAGTAAAATTAGGGTAGAAAATCGCCAACATGGTATCAACTCACAGTAATGGCAGTGGGCAGCGACTGGGCGAACTACCTGTGCAACCCAGGCGGAGGACTAAGCGACCAAGGCACGCCGCCTAGGCGTAGAGGCAGACAACGCTGATAATTAGGCGGGCAAAACGACAACTTTCTTTGTCATAAAAAAAAAGGAAAAACTTTCAACTTCATTGCTGAATCAAAGAACATAGTTCTGCCATTGAAGTCGTGAACAATTTTTTTTTTCTCTTTGTTGGAGTTGTTTATGGCAGACCACCGAGATGGTGGGACCATGGGTCCATGACAACTCCTTATCCGAAAATAGCATGCATATTTAAATGAGGGGTAGAACGGGAAAACCAATGCAACATTACCGACCTTCTTAAAGTTTGTACAAAAAAAAAGTTATCGCTTTTTTAGGGACGGATGAAGTATTATCTTAAATATATTTTGCTGAGAAACTACTCAAACCCGTGACAACTCAACCACGTGACGTTGCCTAGAGCAATCTTATATTATTTTTAGCGGGTTTTCCTATGCTTGAAGGACAAACTTTAGCAGATAGCAGAACGAAATAGATGAACCTGGGTACTCAAACCTGTTATTCTGCATTAAAAATAGGGAGATCCATCGCCTTGCTTGGGTTGGGCCTGAGAATATCCATTAAGCAATGAACACACTTTTCTTGGGCCTAACAGTCACAAAAATGGGCTTAGTGTAACCAACCCAAGTAAGGCGCTACAAGCCTCTATTTCACAACATGGGCTTATTTGCTCTTTAAAGTAAGCTAAAAGTTTAAATAAAATTTAAGAAAACAATAATAACTAATCGTTAAAAAAAGATTATTTAAAGTAAGGACTAATAGCACTCGAATATCTTAATCCCAACATGTCCAAACATGGCCATATGCATGTCCTAGAAATTTGTTTCAAGGCTATAAATGGATGCATTATCCTAGAAATTTAATAGTATTCGAATATCTTATGTGGCCATGCTTAATCAATGTTCTCCTTTTGCTCCATTCCCTTCTGCGGGATGAAGAAGTTCATGTTTGCCAGATTTCCAAGGGTAAAAACGACAAGAAGTGATAGGAAACCGGAAAAAGAAAAATGATTTCAAAAATCCGAAATGTTTATATTCCTCTTCAAAATTATTTCATTTTATGCGTGTTTTTCGTGACATTTACTGTAGCTGATACTTTAAAAGTCTTTTTAGCCCACCGTAGCTTAAAGAGCAAGTGACGTTTTCTAACATAACATAACAACATTAATTGCGGCCAGTTTTCGAGTACACACAATAAGATTGCAACGTACTAATTTCTTCAGATTTGCAAAATATCCTTAAAGTAAAATACAATCTTCTGAAAATCCAATTCAAAAGTTGGTAAAGATGCGAATGAATGCCAAGTACATCAGATGTGGTGCAAGAGATCGGGTATGTGACTCTAGGTTGAAGTCAGACAGTTTTGTCTGGCTTTTGAATTTAGAGGTCGTTGAAGATGGATTTTAAAGAACACTTTTCACATTTTACACTGAATCAATAACTATTTGGCAAGGTTACAAAAACTCTTCTTCAAAACGGGAAAAAGCGTTTGGTACAACGGTTGAAAATAGTTTCAATGCGAGAAGATGGCCAAAAAGGACATCGAAGAGATAAATTCTGTTATTGTTTAGCACATGAAAAACTGTGTTCATTTTATAAGCAAAGCATATATTTTGTTCATTCTCTTACTCTTTTGTATTATGGTATTTTCTTTAAATATTTACAAAAATAATTAGTGAAACATATTCAACTCGGCAGCACTTAAATTAAAAAGAAAGGCAAGTAAAAATGTGTATGAATAGCTCTCTCTTCCCCTCTCCCAACCACCCCTCCCCTCTCCCCTCTCCCCTTTCTTTCTCGATGCATGAATTAAATATAAGTGGTCGTTAAAATGAAGGATAAAAGGGCATTTAATGTCCTTTTGTCGATAGTGTGAAGGTAATCTTATACTATGAATGGTCTAAAGATGTTTAAAAGCAAAAAACACTACCTCTTTATGTTTCTAGTATTAAACACTTTTGATTAGGTTTCTTAAAGACTTTTGTTTGTTTGTCAATGTTTTTTTTAAGTATGTTTGCTCACTCCAAAATTAATTGCATATGCCCTCTTAGAGTTAAATGAGTTAAAAGACCCAAATTAAAACAGTTAAAAGAAGAGATAGGTGTTTGGACCAATCAGCGGAGGTCGTTGAAACAGCAAAATGGTAATAAATGTTCTGTTTGCATTTTAACTTTATCATTTTTTTCTCGAGACGAGATAAGTCACAAGAGAGATTATTACATGGACAAAGAAGTTTTAAAAAAAGTTTCACCACATGCAAGGGTTTCACACTTCATAATTGTATAGATGATGACACACTATACTTCATAAAAAACATTTTTCCTTCTGTATTTATTAATATTAGTACACATAATATCATCGGAAGCCATCATACAAAAAACGATTGCTCACAGATAAATGCCTCTCATGCATAGTCAAACGTTCGAATCTCATCGAGAAAAACTCTTATGCATAGTTACACGTTCGAATCTCGTGTCAAAAAAATTATAATCTCGTGTCAAGAGAAAAAGGTTCATCCAAGAAGAAAAAAGGTTCTTAATGCAAACATGCCAATGCCACTGAGGAAGTTTTGGACAGTAGCCCTCCTCTAGCTAGCCCAAAGAAATTTACCAGGTGGAGCTTGATATAAATTAAAGCAAAGATGCTCCCTCAATTCTTAGTCAACTCTCTTGATAACTGTTCTCCATCGATTCTCTCTCCCACCCTGACCTCCCATCCCATCAAGATCTCCCCCATCCATTGTTTCTCTGATCTGATCAGGGATCCCTACACTCCCCATGGCTTCACATCTAATCCCTATGACCACCACCCTCAGCCAAATCACTCCCCAAGCCGCCGGCCAAAAACCTGCCGCCCCCGTCATCGCAGGGTGGTTCAGCCGCCGGGGAGTGCCACTGCGTAGGCGGCGGAAGGTCCCCACGGTGCGGCTGGGTGGGAAGAAAACCCGACGAGGGTTCTTTCTGGTAAGGCTTTTGCGGCGAGTTAGAGTGCGGTGGCTGAGGCTGAAGAACTCGTGCATGCTGAAGAAGCTCAAGGATTACTACCACTCGCTGGTGCAAGACATCATAGACGGCGGCGGCACCGTGGAGTCGTTCCAGCAGAGGCTGTTTCTGGAGACTTCCTTCGGCGTTCCGGTCATGGGGCTCACCTTCAACACCTTCCCTAACGCCGGATCCTCTCTGCATGGTTAACAGCGCATTCCATGTGGGTGTGGAATTAATGTCACATAAATGTGTGAAGTCGATATCCGCTTGCATTTTCTAGTCATATATATTCATATGCATGTTCATGTTTGCGTCTGTTCGGATTCTGCAAGTTCATCGGATTCTGCAAGTTCAATGTCAAATGTACAAGAGTATCATATATAAAACCTCAATATCACCTCTTCTACATATCTTTATCCTTGATTTTGAAAGGATTTTGTCTGCGATCACCAGGGTTTTAGCAGCAATTTTAGTGACAAAATGTCAATATAACCGGTGGCTTATGGCATTTTAACTTTTCGATGCCTCCAGATGTGTTGTATGCATTATTGTCACGGCACAACTCACAAGCATCAACAAGTATAGAACTGTCTTTGAAATGGTTGTAAAACCGACTAATTTGTTCATTAAATGCAATCACTTTTTGCACTTCAAATATTCCTTTGACAATTAGTTTCTTCTTCACTTTACACCAATACTGAAAATCTGTTGATTCACTTTAAAATAAATCTGCTTTGAGTAAATCTAAAAACTTCGATTTTGATCTAATCAGTTTTCGAGAATCAAGTTTGACGAAGAGAATAACCAAAATATCATCGTACGTAAACAGACATTAAATGTTCTCTTTAAACTTGAATACTTCATGTGGTAATTTTGTCACACTAAACCTACTTATCACTTTTTATTCAAACACATTCAACGACTCTGAATTTATGATACTTACAATAAATTAAAACTGATTTTAACACCGAATTCTAATTTTGTCAAGATGTACTTTTGAGAATCAAACTTTATACATATGAATACTTTATGTCCCATGTGGAAACTTGAAACACAATAATTGATTGTAGATCAATAATTGATATTTGTTGCCCCCTGTGCGAGTCGAACGAAGAATCATTGATGCACTTGTTCCTTCACTGCCCGCTTATGCGTTCAATCTGGATGATTTCTCCTGATGGGTTCAGACCTCCTACCTTGACCCCTCAACCTCCGCACAGCCTAAGCCCTCCTCCCTGGCTATATTTTATTCTCTCTCCCTCTTTGGCCTTTAACTCTTGATGCCAAGGAAAGTGGGTTCGTACTTACGTGGAGGTGCCACAAAGGCTGCAGTCCGAGTCAGCTTCCAAGTATGTTGATGTGAGACACAGCAAGGGTGGAACAAGGGCAGAGACCAAGGGCTTCCTAGACAGAGCTTGAGGGTGGCAGTGCTGCGAGGGCGATGGCGCGGGATGAATACACGATGACAGTCACAGTCTGATGCTTAGGTCCAGAGTCAAGGTACTGTATGTTTCTCTCTCTAGAATTCTAGAGTGAGAAAGTGAAAATGTGAAAGTGAAGAAGAAGTCCAACCGTTATGTTCCGTTATCTTTTTGTCCAAATGAATTCTCAAGACCTCTATTTATAGAGATTGAGATGATGATGTCATAAACCGATACGTGGCGCTCCTCGGGAGTGACACGTCACCGGGGGGTCCACGGGTGCCGGTGCTCCATGGACTGTCAGATCGCATATTCACCCGGCCTGCCCCGCACAGCGTCGCTCCGTCTGTCAGGAAAGACTGGCTCCCACCGCATCGGTGTGGCCAGAGAACCCCATTGATCTAGCCTCCAATCCAAGCCCTTGCGGAGTCCCACAGGCCTGGCAGCGGTGGGGAAGACCCGACGCCCAACTGCCAGGTGAACTAGGCGCGATGCCCTCCGAAGACCTGCTCCCGTCTCAGAGTGACCCGGGGGTCATAGTCCCTAGGGGTGCCGACGCAAGCCCCCAGTGCCAGAGCACGTAGGCCAGTCACGCAGGCACCCTAACGGAGATAGTGTCCCGGAGGAGTCGCCTATTCCGCAGGCCGAGGTAGCATCCCGGAGGAGCCGTCTACCTGGCCGGCCAAGGTAACATCCCGGAGGAGCCGTCTACCTGGCAGAAGGGGAGTCTTCGTGCCGGAGCACATAGAGCTCCCTGGCAAAGATAGTGTCCCGGAGGAGTCGCCTATCCCTGCGGGTGAGTCCTTATGCCAGAGCACTTGGAGCGAGTCAAGGTAGCATCCCGGAGGAGCCGTCTACCCGACTGGCCGAGGTAGCATCCCGGAGGAGCCGTCTACCTGGCGGAAGGGGAGTTGAAGAGCTCCCTGGCAGAGATAGTGTCCCGGAGGAGTCGCCTATCCCCGCGGGTGAGTCCTTGTGCCGGAGCACTCGGAGCATGTCAAGGTAGCATCCCGGAGGATCCGTCTACCCGACTGGCCGAGGTAGCATCCCGGAGGAGCCGTCTACCTGGCGGAAGGGGAGTTGAAGAGCTCCCTGGCAGAGATAGTGTCCCGGAGGAGTCGCCTATCCCCGCGGATGATGTACACTCCGGAGAGGGGGTTGAAGCATGTTCCATGACCAAGGCAAGGTGCGCATGGTGTGATGAATGAGTGTGGTGCCCGGGGGCATGATGACATGATTGTGGCGCATGGGCGCGATGTAGTGAGTAAGGTGCCGGGGGCACGTTTGTGTCAATGGTGGCGCATGGGCGCGACAGAATACGTATGGTGCCGGGGGCACGGTGGTGTGACAGAGAGCATGGGGGCACGGCTGTATCAGCGGCGCGGCGGAGTGTTGGAGTGTGACGCCCGAACGTCGGTGACGGGGGTCACGGAGACGACGTCCGGGCGACGGACGATGAGAGTCGTGGAGTTGTGTCTGGGCGACGGGGTCGCGGAGTTGTGTCCGGGCGACGGGGTCGCAGAGTTGTGTCCGGGCGACGGGGGTCGCGGAGTTGACATCCGGACGCCGGGCGACGGGGGTCGCGGAGTTGACGTCCGGACGACGTGTGACGGGGGTCGCAGAGTTGACGTCCGGACGACGGGCGTCGCGGAGTTGACGTCCGGACGACGGGCGACGGGGGTCGCGGAGTTGACGTCCGGACGACGGGTGACGGGCGAAGTGCGACGGTCGAAGCGTCATGAGGCTTGGTCACGTTCCTTGAGCGTGCATGCTTTGACCGGTTGTGAGCGTTGAAAATGTCTGTTGCTTGTGCGGACGTGTCACGCAAAGTGCGACCACAGTGGGCCTTTGGGTGCGACCAGAATAGGTTGGGAACAACTCTGAAATTGATACCAAACGCAGGTATACTCTGTTTGCGGTAATTGCTATGGAACATGTGTGGATGAGCAGGAATCAAAAAGTTTTCAGGGGAAATGCTCCAAATGCTTCTGATATAGGTAAAAAGGTCATTTTGGCTTTCAATCGTTAGGTCGCCGCTCTCTTAACTCCCAAATCGAGCACCAATTCTTCAAGGGCATGGCAACCTCCTCCGAGCCAATGGTTTAAAGTTAACTTTGATGCTGCAATTCGTATAACTCAATCTTTCCAAGCGGCGATCATCTGGGATCAGAATGGCATGGCGGTTGCGGCAGAAACAAAAGCTGCAAACGAAAGAGAACCTGTGATTGCAGAAGCAATGGCTGCTTTAATTTGCTTGCCACAGAAATAGCCTCACGGATGAAGTGCACCCACGTTATTTTTGAAGGCGACGCACAAACGGTGGTTGACTGGCTGAAGGATCATGACTCCACTCCACACTGGAGCTGTTTTGCAATTATTGAGGAAGCAAGGAAAAAGCTGGAAGTGTTCATCTGTTGGGATTTTTGTAAAGTTAACAGAACCGCTAATAATGCGGCTCATAACTTGGCGGCTTGGGCTGATGTCCACCAGTTTTCTGGCCATGTTCCCATTTCATCCATCCCCCCTCCTTTTGTTCATGGATGAAAAGGAACTGGTTTGTACGTTTGCTGACTTTTAATATACACTTTTGTGTTGCCAAAAAAAAAAAAAAGATTCTACCTAATTATTACGGTGCTGAGTTAATTTCTCGTGACTCGCTGACACTTCTTTAACCATCAATTGAGTTGTAAAATATATATATATATATATATATATATATATATATATATATATATATATATCATAGATAATGAAAATTTTAGCCCTCCTGCATAAAATAATATGTATATCTTAAACGAAACTGATAACACTATGGTATCCAAATAACAACATTTGTTCTTTATGGTATTATTCAAGTGGTCCTATTTTTATCCTAGGTGTGCTTTAATCCGTATTTCTTTTTTTGGTCAAAGGTCCTTTGTATTCATTAAGCTCAAACATATACAAAAACGTTTTCAATCTATATACAGTTCTCTGATCTATATACAGTTCTCTGATCTATATACAAAAACATTTTCTTTAATCCGTATTTCGTTTCACGATAAATGATTAAGCAAATGCTAACGGGTGCCCTCGCCTTTCTAATACATATACGCGGTATACACTTCTTGAACCCTTGTTTTCTCATTAAAGTAGTTTATAAGTGAATCTTGCTTCTTGAGAAATTATAGATGAGCACAGGAAAGCAAAATATCCGGGATGCTCAATTAGCTATAGAGATCACAGTATACATTGCTTCGCCTGGCTCGGTACCTTTGGGTATAAACAACAGCAAATCCCAACTCATAATGTTCTCTCTCTCTCTCTCTCACATAGTCACATGCAAAAACAAAGAACAAGGTAAAATAATAAGTGATGATTAATTAAGAGTGTCGTCTATGACATCAATCCTCTCGTCATGGCTTTGATTTCTACTGCTAGTACCCATGCATGAAGATGCCAACAGCTTCTGCTTTGTGCATAAGACAAAGGGAAGCTTGGATTAATGTAGCTTTCTTTGAGAGTCGTACATTCAAGATCGAATAATTTAGGACGCGATGATGGAAGAAGCGTGATAAGATATGTTTAAAGTAAGTCTTTCGAGATGAATACGTTGATATTCTACCAGCTGATTGTATTGTCTCCACTGCAGATCATCAGCGATGGTGACAAAGGAAGGGGCTTTAAAGAAATAGAGAACAGAGACTCAGCAACTAATTCAATTCAGAGAATAATTAGGATGTTTATTGGGCCCCCTGTATTTATATGTTTATGCTTAATAAGTAACTTGAATTAAATAGTAAATACTTCTCTAATATGCATGGTATCTATATTATATATCATGAATATACTTATTTTGATATAACACTTCTTTTGGTGTTACATAATTACGTTATAAGTACATATTTAGTTTTTATAATTTAAAAATCGTTAAAAAGTGTAGTTAAAATTAAATTTAAAGGTCAAGTTTGATACGATAATGATATGTTGTTAACTTAAAGCTCTGTTTGACAAGTTTTCAGTTTTTTTTTTAAGAAAAGTGGAAAGAGTTTTGGTTTTTTTTTTTCACCAGTTTAAAAAACTGGTGGACGTTTGACAGAGTTTATATTTTCAAAAAATAGAAAAGCCCAAGCGTTTGACATGACAGCTCTTTGGTTTTTTTTTAAATATACATTTTCACATAATTAAACAAATATATTATAATATCTTACAAATAACACTACGCCAAAACTGTCCTGTGGTGACGAGAAGGCCTACGGTATAAAAGGAACCGTAGGTACAAGTTATGTATGCCTACGGTTACGACTTGTACCGTGGCTATTCGTGCTGCTTCGGTTTGGAAGAGCAGTGACGACGGTGCTTACCGTGGGGGCAGAAGAAGTGTGGCAACTCCCTCTCTCTCTCTCTTCCCCCCCACCCCCGGACAGACGCACGACTCTCTCTGTCTCTCTGTGACTTGTCTCTCAGTCTCTCACCCACTACCAAACCGAAGACGGCAGACATCACCCCCGACGGCGACACGCTCACACGCCGACACGGTGGCCGGCAGGGGCTTTCACCTCCACCAGCCGACTCTCTCTGTTGAGGAGAGCTCAGATCTGGAACGAGTGGTCGGAGTGGAGCCATGGAAGGAGATGGAGATGGAGATGGACCGGCGAAGAGGTCTTCTTCTGTTCGAACGAGCTAGGGCTACGCCGAGGTCATTTTCGGAAGTTCGGGCGTGTCTGGAGCCGAACGAGCTCTGTGGCTGCTCGTTCTGGACCAAGCCGGCCGCGGCATTCTCGACCGATTCGAGTTTCGGCGGTGCCGGAATTGGAGGCGGAAAAGGCGTAGAAGGAGGTGGTGGGGTGCGGGAGGAGGGGGGCGATACGATTTCGTTTGGGGAGGCGAGGAAGCTGATGAGGCTGGTGAACGTGGAGGCGCTCAAGATGAAGCTGGGGACGGAAGGGAAGGAGGAGATCGGCTACTCGGAGCTGATCGAGGCGTGCAAGAGCATGGGCGTCGGGTAAGTCTCCTGTCACTTCAGAAGCTTTAAATTTCCGATGCTTCAGTTATGTAGCTTCTGGATTTTGACTAGAAACCTGCCTCATTATGTCTCGAATGTGGAGATAAGAAACGTTAGGCTTTCAATATGTTCAGCAACAGTATTCTCATGTTGACTGGCTTGAGCTAAACGTTAGAGAACAACTACGATGAAGCCTTTTCTTCACATAAAAGACCTGTTGGCACAATCTGGTGGGAGGTTGCCAATATAACTACACCAGGAATGGGTCGACATCACAAAGTACAATTAGAGTTAGAAAATTCAAAGTAGAAAAACACGCAGGAAAGAAAGTTAGAAAGACGAAAGATAAAATTGGTGTTAGAATGTTTATGAGTGAACTTGTCATAAATCTGTAGGAGGCTGAGAGAGTTGAATCCAACTCCTGCCCCTTGAAACTTGGTCTCATAGAAGCTCCATTTTACAGGTTTGCAAAACTGCTGATGTAGCAAGCCGGGTTGAGAGCCAGCTTAAAATGGTCATCAGGCCCATGTATTCTAATCCACCTATTCACGGTGCCTCTATTGTGGCTGTCATACTCAAGGACAGGTATTTTTTCCTAGTAGATAATTTATGCAATGCAATCAACCCCTTTTTATTCTTGGACAAGTGAATGATCAACCTTAATCAGGAAGGGACGAGGCGGCGGCTTTCGCGCGCGTGCTTGACGAGGCCGGCGTGGTCCTCCTCTTTAGAGATAAGGTTTACCTGCATCCCGATAAGGTACTCCACTAGCCTTTTCTGTCGATTTGATGTATGGTTATCTTAGTATATTGGTTATGTAATGCCTTGGAAATGACATATCGTTATCGTTATATTACTAATAGAAGGTTATCATGACCTATCTTTCACGTGGAGCTGTTAAAAATTGATGGTTGACTAGTTTGGTAGGCAAACTCGTGGTGGTGTGAAGAATGTGTACAGGTTATTGGATCTGTTAAATGTTAACAGCAACTGTTTGATTAATTCGTGTAGTGATTGAGGACCCTGATGCTTTCCTATGTATTCAAATGATTTTCTGAGTGTATGGTAGGAACTGTTCGGTTTGTGAGGGAGGAGCAGATAAGTGGTGCTCTACTAACTGAAATCGTATCTCCAACCATATGAGCTTGGAAGTTCCAAACATGTTTTAACATGTACCGATTTACCAACCCCCCACCCCCCCAACCCACCAAAACACCGTTCGTTTATGTTTTTCTTTATGCTTTCTAGCACAGACAATTGGCGCATGTACATATCTTTTTTTGGTGTATGTCTCTTCAAGAATTATTACTTTTGGCCCACGATAATGTCATGATTGATAGTACAAATCTTATTGCGGCTTTGTTTGATTGGCAGAACACAATTATTCTGTGTTGTTTGTGATACCATTTTTACAACATGGGCGTAACTGGTTCAGGCAAACTAGAATTGAAAAATAAAATTTGTTTAGCTTCTCTTTTGTAGTTGTATTTCAACAAATGTAGGCCATGGATAAACTAGAATTGTGTCACCATTGATTGATTGTGTAGCAAGCAGTAGCTAGCATGCAAGATGGGGGGATCTTGCCTGTGAACTATATTTTCTTAAACTCGTAACATCTTCGTTTCGATAATCTCATAAGACTTAAATGTGCCAGTATTATGAGACTTGATAAATCCTGTGTTGTTGCAACTGCATATACTGGATAGTGATAACAACTAAACACACAATATCATCTAGTTAACAGGTAACACATTAAGATTGTATATTGCAGGCATGAGCTAATTGTTAATATTGTGGCCGCGGTAGGTTTGCTCTCATGATTGTGGACAGTGCGACTGCACTCTATAGGACAGATTTTTCAGGAAGGGGAGAATTGTCAGCCAGGCAAATGCATCTTGCAAAATTTTTAAGGAGCCTTCAGAAATTAGCTGATGAGGTAGACTCCGCTCCAACTGGGAAACCTCATTGCTAGTGGTTTAACTTGCTAGGGATTATCATCATCTGGATGATTTATTGTGCGAAAAAGTTGCTAGACATGTTCTGTTCTACTGTACGTTAAGGACCTTCCTCAGTTGATAATTTTGAAGTTATCCTTTCCTGTGTCAGTGCAGTTTGGTGTGGCAGTTGTTATTACTAACCAAGTTGTTGCTCAAGTGGATGGTTCTGCTCTTTTTGCTGGACCTCAAATCAAACCAATTGGTGGCAACATTATGGCTCATGCTTCTACAACGAGGTCTACCTCTGCATGCAAGATGGGGGGATCTTGCCTGTGAACTATATTGTCTTAAACTCGTAACATCTTCGTTTCGATAATTATTTTTGTCCACAATGTCAAAATTATGGCATTGTGATTTTAGTTAATTTGATTGGCATGATAATTATTTTTGTCCACAATCACAATGCTTTATAAAGCATTGTGATTTTAGTTAATTTGATTGGCATGATTATGGTTCCCTTACTGGTGCATCTATTGATCTTGCAATAGCGGTTCTATAAGTTGGTGCTTGGCAGGGGTGTAGTGATAGCATGGAAATGATTTTGTAAATATTTTTTTTGACAAATAAGGAGCTATGCCTACGGTATGTACCGTAGGCATAGGTTGGGAATAAAAATAAGAATACAGCTATACCTACGGTAGTACCGTAGGCATAGCTATAAAAATAATAATACAGCTATGCCTACGGTAGTACCGTAGGCATAGCTGGGAATAAATGGGCTACGGTATAACCGTAGGCATAACCTTCAACCCCCGTAGGCATAGATCTAGGGCATCGCCTCTTCTAGCTACGGTATAGTACCGTAGGGATAGGCTATGCCTACGGGACATGGCACCTATACCTACGGTACTGTACCGTAGGCATAAGCTGGTTTTCTTGTAGTGTAATTAAACATAATTCGCCAAATATATTACGATGTCTTTCAAATAATTAAACAAATACATTACAATGTCTTACACATAATTAAACAAATATATTACAATGTTTTAAATCCCTAGTCCTTGATTCAAGTGGTATTAACCGAATCTCAACAATAAATCAATGTCTGCGTTCCAAATTCTTGCATCAATGCGGTCTCTTAAATTTCCCCATTCTCTTTTGTTGTTGAGGGTTACTTAGATCTGCCAAAGTATATCTGCCAAAGAAAGGTGATAGAGGCGGTGGCGGTGCTACGAGATGGATGCAATGGAGGTCGAAAACCCTGCACATAGAGAAATGACTTACCGATCTTGTCTTCGAGAGGATTAATGCGACTGAAAAGAGGAAAAGGGGAACCATACCTTTGCAAATGCAAATTGTGGCTACGTCGAAGAAAGAAGACGGAGGCGGTGACCGGTGGCCAGTGGAGGCGATGGAGGCGATGGGCTGTGGAGTCGGTGATAGAGTACAGCCGCGGCCGATCGAGCAAATGGATGAAAGAGATGAGAAACCCTAACTTTTAGGTGGGTTTTATACTATAGAAGAAAAAAGAAATCTGCTGTTGCTAGTGAGGCTCGATTGCTCGAAGCATCGACCACATTAATCCATCCTTCAACCCGCGTAAAAATGGGTTTCCAAAACTAGAAAAAAGAACAAATTGCTCTTTTTGGAAACGGGCCTATTTTTAAACTCTTGGGCCCTTTTTAAAAACGGAAGTATAACCAAACATCCCATTTTTGTTAGGTTTAGGCAAAAAAAGAGCAAAAAAAAAAACAGTTGTCAGACGGGGCCTTATTTTTACGATAAGCATACCTAACTTATTTTTTAGTAATTTAAAATTTACTTTACCGAGTACTAAGATTTTTTTTTAACTAACCATGACTAGTAAGTAGTAAGTAGGGGTTTTGAGCACACACGTCATGTATACGTATATTGACGGTGGCTGACGTTCGCCTTCTTCTTTCAGGGCAAACTCGGTTTCCCTTCTCCACTTCGATCAACACCTGAAGCTGCAACCACTTCACTTCTCAGGTTCCTATCTGTTGGAGTATTTTAACAAAAAATTCTCTTTGTTTTCAAGATTGGTTTTGAAAAAAGCATTGAAGTTTTGAGTAAAATTATAAAGTACTTTAGTCCCACATTGCTTGAAAATGGAAAGAGAAAACTTTCTTACATACTTAAACTTTTGGAAAGTTTTTGTCCCACATTGGCCATTGTAAAGAACTTTAAGGAGTATATAAAGTGACACTCATTGGCTTTTAAGTAAGATGCGCTTGAGTTTAAGACTCGCACGCGCAAGGGGGGAAGGACAAGTGGGGGAGATACGGATGCTCTGTGGCAGCATTCCGGCCTCCCCGAAGCTCATATGGGACTATAGCATGTCTATTTATTCTGCAAAATATAGCTGTTGGGCAACAGTCATATTCTTCATTACTTCCCAACAGTCACATTTTCTTTTATTACACAACAGTCATATTTTTTATTGCAGCACTTTATTTCTGAAATAAATTTCGGATTTATTTTTTGTAACAGATTTCCAACAGCTATTTTTCTTCACCTATAAAAAGGAGATATCTTCCTCACTTTGCACACACAACTCTCAAACTCTCTTTTCTGATTTCTAAACACTTAGACTTGTGGGCATTTTGGTAAGGTATCGAGTGAAGCTTCTGCTTCATTCGTTTGTGCAGAATTATGAGTGAAGTAACAGTGAAAGCTGGGCTGTTGTATCCCGGAGGCGACGCGTTAATAACCTTGCTGCACCGGTGGTAATTCTCCGAAGGGGCGCGAATCGTCTTAAGAGAGCGACCTAGTCCGCGCCTCAGCCAGCTGTTTTATATTATATTTTAGGAGTTGTTCTTGCCTGTTTCTTGCAACAATTCCAACACTATCCCTCTCGCGCTTTCTCTCTATTTGAGTATCCACACATGCATGTTTATGGGATCGATCTGAGCAATGAGGGGTTTGTTTTTTCAATTCCTGCCATTAGATATGTTGATTAAAGTTTTACGTTTGGATGGATTTGCTTCTCCTTCACTGGTGCATGCACTATTAGAGACTATATTAAAGTTTTTGGAGGCGGACTTGTGGTTTGTTTGTGGGTAACGTGACGGAGAATGGAAGATGGTGACCGGTGGTGGTTTCGGACGAGATTCATTTTCAATTGATGGTGACTGGTGAATGCTTGCTCGGATGGTAAATTATTGAGCATCGAGTGGAGAGCGAAGGGCCATCGCTCGTCTCTTCTCACAACGCTCCAGAAATCTACTGCGTTGATATTTTGGAAAATGGTTAATCAAGTTCCATTTCACTGTGAACTTTGACAAGGCGTACATGTAACCCCCTACTTGTCTTCGTGAAAATTTAACTTTTGGCTAAAAGGTACTTGGAAAGGAGTGAAGACCAGAGAGCCATTTTTCTTGCCTTCCTTTAATGGGACATAGGAATCACAAGCGATCTGCTTAAAGATCACAATTTTCTTCGTAGATGATCTGCTTTTGGGTTTTAGATCGTGCTTGTTAATGATGAATCGCGACCAACTAGAGTTTGAAGAAGAGAGTTATGCTATGAACCAATTTCTGTTTACTTGTGTTATCCACAGAGAAGCTGACATGTTCTAATGCACATAAAGTTTCTTTTGCTTGTATCTTAGGACATATTGTATGGTGGAAAAGATCACATTTTCACTTTGCATAACTAGTAATTGAAGCAGTTGAAGCTTGTTTTGTACCCAGTTGATCGTTTCTACAGCGAGACTTACTTCCCAATGCATGCTCAGAAGTGCACCTCAGTGCTTTACTATGAGCGCCTTTATCAAGGCCCCATCTTCCCTTGCCTCTGTCAAAAGCATTTCTAAAGCCTTTGGCCTGGAATCTGCCTCTGGTTTCAGAGCAACTGCAATGGCAGTATATAAGGTTAAGCTCATTGGACCTGAGGGTGAAGTTAATGAGTTTTGAGGCCCCTGATGATGCTTACATCCTCGATTCAGCCGAGAATACGGGACTTGAGCTGGCGTATTCATGCCGGGCTGGTGCGTGCTCCACCAGTGCTGGGAAGATGGTGAAGGGTGCTGTTGACCAGTCTGATGGATCATTTCTTGATGAGAACCAGATGAAGGAGGGTTACTTGCTAACCTGCATTTCCTACCCAACTGCTGATTGTGAGCTTCATACTCACAAGGAAGGTGATCTTTACTAAGGCCTATTTCGGGCCATACATCTTGTTTGGTGAGGTAGAGTTACTTTTCTTGTTGGAAAATTGGTTGTGTGAGGATAACTTTGTATTTAGATTCATCAAGTTAGGGTTCGTGATTTTCCCTCATCTCAATACACAAATGCCAGATCCAAATAGTGCCTAATGACTGAAAAGCCCTCCTTCTTGTCCTCCTAATTTCTGACATCTGCTCCTAAACCTGAAGTTGGCATCATTTCCCATAAAACAAACTTTAGCTTTTACTGGTTAGAAATTTTTTTCCAATCCCGTATATAGTGACAATTAATAATCGCTAAATGTTTATAGTGACTTTTCTTCTAACACTTTCAGCGACAATTATTGACAGCACTCTTTTAGCGTCATTAAATAAAACTCACTACAAACATTTAGAGACGATTAATTATCGTTATATAGGAGGTAGGAGGAAGATTCATCCAATCGCAGTAGAGCTAAATTTTTTTCCTTCCCAAAACTCGTGGATGTGCATGACAAAGTTGGTCTACCTGTTGAGATCTTCAACACATCTGTAGGACAAAGTTGGTCATCATCTTGCTGCACTTAGACTGACGTACAATATTAACTCAACGTTACAAAAAATGTGTTAGGTTAATTACAAAAAGTACCCATTATTCTGTGTTGGAACTAATCCATCGTCCAACTTTAGTGACTTTATAATAGTAATTTTTAGCGGCACTGATAACCTTTTCATGCGGCTCTTTCAAAACTGTATGCTAACTTGAATAAGAGAATTATTTGTAGACGGATTACTCTCGTTTTTTCTGTGCGGTGCCTTCTAAAGTTTCATCCAGTTCTCAGCCCGGCATCCAAGTGAATATGTTCATGCAATATGAAAAATGATGTTCTCTGAGGAGGGAGCACTGTGCAACTACGTTACTATATCAGGGAGCTTTATGCAATTAGCTTTAGAAAAGTAAAAAAAAATATAAAGAAAATTGACTTCTTCGACTCACCACTCTTTTACCATCGGGAGCGATCAATTTTGCCGTCAAGAAAACGTATCCATGGGTGAGAAGAAGAAAGATGTGGTTAGAAACCAAAATTAAACGATTGGTATTGATTTTGTAATCATAATATAACAGCGATATAGTACAAATGAATGATCAAAATGGACGGAATGGCGATAATAATTGAAACCAAAATTTAGCTTGGTTTTTGGTCAGATGTTAGAGGTTTTTGGTCGAAAGCCCAATGTGGGCCAGTTTTTGGTGACAATATAAAGCCCAAATCAGAAAACAATATACGTGACCTATTTTTTTTTTGGTGCAAAAAAGGCTAGACCGTAAGGCTCTAATCCAACCGGCAGGGAGTATTGCGCCTCGGGGACCTACAAGGATATACGTGACCTACTATGTGACCCAAAAATGGCCTAAGCCGATGAAAGAAGCCCAAATCTATTACATTTGTAAAGCCTTAAGCAATTATAAATCCAAATATTAACCTTGTCCATTGACTGAACAGAAGACCGTTTGAATACGAACATTAAGCAAATTGGTTGAACCCCTGCAATCGAACATAATCATTAACAAAAGTGGTATCACTAGTCTTCTTGTACATATAATACTAAGTTTGAGCGGGTCAAAGGCAGACCATTCACGTCCAGCAAAAAATTAATTCCTCGTGTTTTGAAAAACTCGAACACAAGACATAAGAATATTTCACAGAGTCGTCACGAATACGGTTTTGAATTTATATTTTGTCCCCTCCAACTTCAACTGTATAGGACCAAGCAAAACCAATGACTTGTGTTGCTGGTAAAAGAAACATCAAGCATGCACCTAACCAAAGAATTCTATGAACTTAGGGTTCATATTGGACTCGTCATTCAAGGATATGACTTGCTCTAACTCAGTCCACCTGTTCAATTGAATAGTAGTAAATTCTAAGCTGCCATTTGTTCCTACATTCCGTTCAAACGCTTGCAGACCAAACATGATGTTGGACCAACTTCAAAAGTCCCAACTCCCAGGTCTCCTTTTTCTTTGTTCTGGTCAGCTTTTTATATAGCCCAAAGAAGAGAAAAGTTTCACCTTTAATTCAAACCATGCAACTAAGTTTGGAGCCTCGGACCGTTTCCTCCAGTTGCCACGAGACTTTTCTGATTACGTAGTACCTTTGAAGTCACTAATGATGTATCAAAATTAGGGTTCTCCAAGTCGATTTAGCAGTGTATAGTCGAAATGCATTAGTCTCTACAACATTGCTAATGCGCTATTTGCTAGATAGGTGTTGAATGCTCTCGCAGTATCGCTGATAGATTTTTTATAATGTTTATGGTACATGGGCGTCCCAAATTCTGATTGAACGTTAACCATGTGTAATTACAATTCTTATGTTTTGATGTTTGGTAACAGTGCCTTCTGACTTTTTTTTAAACTATATGTGAGAGGACTTGCAAAAATATCCTCTTTTCGCATAATGTTTTAGTACTGTTCGTGCTATTTTGATTACCGTTACTCCTACCAAATATACCCCTACTCTTAGTCAAATGGAGTATATAAATATTTTGAGCATAGACAGTTTACCTTGATCATGGTTCAAAGAAATCAACTCTTATGAATCTTTAACACTTTGAAAGTACAAAAGCTTCGATTAAAAGATGAATTACTCTTTGCTTATTGTTCAAGGGAGTTAATAGTGACTTGATGCATCTATGACAAGTTTGTTTACTCAGGGTAAACAGAGGTGTGCTAGTGAAATTAAGACTTTGTTTGTGTGTGGTTCTAAAGAGGATTAAATGGTACGACGTGTATGGCTTTTTATAGGTGGAATTTCAATCATTAGTCTCACGTCAATCCAATCTAGATCAATCCAATCTGGGCTTTGAATGAAGACTTGCCTCGATTTGGAATCCATTGGTGATGTGGCATGTGGAGGATTTAGATCGAATGAGCCTTGCTAGGTCTGAGTCGTTACAAATACTCCTTGGTGCAAATAATAGGTTAGGTTTCCGATCGGCAAAGGTGGAGTCTTTTTTACGGTCACACGAAATGTCAGATGTGGAAGGGTTCTGTGGGGAGGAGACCCTTGGTGGTTGAGCGCACCGACTTTCCATCATCTATATCTAACTTTTATCTTTAAAGATCTTTAAAGACAATTTCTATTTAGTGAATTGGCTTTGAGTGACAAACGGAAAGTATAAGAACTAAAAAGTGGAGTGCAATTACTAAGTTGCATTTCCATATCCGAAACAACATAAATTTGATTACATTCCTCAAGATAGGTTGCTAAAAAAAATTTAGCGAATGTTTGACTCTCATCTTTGTTTGTTTGTCTACACTTTTTGAAATTATAGATACAAATAGTTTGTTGTCGGGGGCACGCAAAAGTAATTTTCAAACCCTCAAATTCATGTATTACAATTTGATGGTAGACGGAAAGAAATTGTAAATCGACTCGAAAGATCAACCAATCCACTCTTTCCCATCGTATGAATTATACAAGCTCGGTTCTTGCGACTTTTATCGCCTTCAAATAAATGCATGATTAGTTATAGTTGGAGTTTTCGAAGTCTAGAACTACCGTTATATTCTTTAAAAAGTAACTTGAAGCCTAGAACTACTGTTATACTCTTTAAAAAGTAACTTGATAGCTACCGTAAATAGTATAGATCTGTTATTTTGCAATATATTAAAATTCTTCCTCCATGCATATATAATAACAAAAGTTTTATCTTCTTTTGTGTTTTCAATCATTTGCGACAAATATTGTGCCTACGTTTTGTCTATAAATGTCAACAATATCAATCAATCTCTCCGGGCCACTCTTCTTCTCCTCCAAAAATGGTCCTCCTTAATTAGGACGGTGGACCAATCCACTGCTTATCAACATTTTGGCAGTTGGATTGACCATCTGCATTCATACCTGACCAATATTTTCTTGACAGTCTGTCTAAATTTTTAGTCCCTTTGGTCTTAATTAATGTTACATTGTCCTTTTTATTTCCGGTGTTTGTAAATAAATCCATCTCGTTTCTAATGATTATGTGTATGCAAAATAAGATGAATGGCCAAATTATATTTTTTGATAATTCTACACATGTTGAAGGAGTTCAAGGGGATTGTGGCTCAGAGAGTTAAGGAAAGGTGGACTTGTGGAGTTCGGGGTGAGAGAAATTAGAGATGTGGGATGTCGTTGCTGTCGAAAAAACTCATCAAAGATCGTTTCATAAGATAAACCAATGAAGCTTGTTCACAATTAAAAGCTCGTTAACTTGTTGAGCTCAGCCGAGCTCATTAAGCAAATTTTATAGAGAGGCTCAGTTGAGATCCGCTCGATTGATAAAGAAGCTAAGCTTGATCACAATCTAAAAGTCAATAAGTGAAATTAATGGAGGTTGAACACTCCTAAACCGGGGTTCGCTCACCTCATTTATAGCCTTACTAAGAGTTCATTTCCACATGCCTGTATTATGGTTAACTAACTATATGTTTCCCTTTTAATTTCTTTCATTTCGTCAACAAAAAGACCCACCGTGATAACCCTTTTTCGAGAACACAATTTCCTTGTGATGTCTTAAATACCACCGCAACATGCATTCGAGACGACACATTTCATTGTGTCCATCAAATAAGTTGTTTGGAACGGAAATTTTGACCTTTTTTTATTCTCCATAAAATAAGTTTTTTAGATCTCAAGTTTTGGCATCTCAAAATCCACTCTGAAGATTGACCGTGACAATCTTCGTTATCATGCATCTTCATCAAAGCCATTAGCGTAATCCATTGCAAATGTTACAATGATCTGGTATAGCCGAAACTTAGACTTTGGACGGTCTACATGACATTATGATACTCAAAATTGAATAAACAGCATAACATGGTTCCGCCATTTTCTGGCACAACGCAAAGTTTAGATTGTATAACGAGACAACATAATTTTTTTGACTTTCACAAACGGATTGTGACGGCCTTTGGGTGCTGAGCTAAGATTCTTTAGACTGGCAGCATGGATGTGGATTGTCGTTATGTCTTCAAGTCAATTTGTAGAGTTTATTTTAAAGAAAATAAATTGACCACTTGGGGGTCTCAAACTGTCAAAATTGATCCCTTGAGATTGTTGAGACAATTTGCTAGTTTCTGAATATTCCAATCGGTCAATGCTCAATAGCTAGTTGGCTACGACATTGAACAGGAATGGTTTGTCAAAGTGGAGAAGTTGAATAAAAATTTGTGGTTTTCAATGACAGAAAATGGGTGGAAAGAAAATGACCCGCGAAGGCTTTGTCAAAAGCATGAGAAACGTCCTTCGCTTCACGTCTTTTGACATGGTAGAAAAATTTTGACTACAATTTGAATGTAACGGTTAATGACCATTAAATACAGTTATGAACATTTAACAAGTGACATTAAAAAAATAATACTAAAATTTTTGTTGCTAATTTTTTTTTAAAATTGTGATTAACATATTTAGCAACCGTTAATAACCGAGATATACTCCAGAAAGAATAGGCAATACCCTTCGAGAACTATTTTGAATTTTTATTTGCTTCAAAAGGGGTTGGGTAAAGTTTTTGTAGCTGAAAACCCGATATAGATTATAATACTATAGTTGTTAGTCCTTTTTGAAAGGTGACAAAAAGACATGTTCCAAAAGCCTCTTTTAGTTTATACCTTCTCTAAATAGTTTTCAAATGTTTTCTAGAAAGGAAATACTAGTTTTTCTTAGACCGGAGTGTTCGTACTTGGACAACTAGTTAGCTCGATGTGGCTTAAGAAAACACAAAGCACGATGTTTTGTTGGGTGTAATTGTACTTTTTATCCGTCTCCGAACATCATTGATGCTCACTACGTTACTTATATGTCCTTACTATCACTGCCAACCTTTCTTACTATCCTTACCAAAGACATGAAATCGATCAGGTCTCTTTTTACTCCCTGAATGTGACGATCAAAACCATATGCTCAACATTCGCATTGTGGAGACGAAGATATGGGGATTTTCATTCGATACGTTGAAATAAGTTTAAATAGCTATCCACGACTTAGTTTTTATGGCTCTGCCATTCTTGTCCATTGAGTTTTAAGTTTCTTTTACAATTTTATTAGGTAGGCAAATCATTATCACAACACATATACGATCGGGATATTAGGTAAAAAAATATAAATTGAGCATCTGCAATAAGCTTGAAACCCCTAATAGTAAACACAGCCAGTCCGGTCTTATTTTGGAGAATTCCCCATCTGATCCAAGATGAAACTACTAAACTTGATCTCCGAGAGCTACAGGCTAGTTGCTGGGAGTGTCATCAACGTCTTGGTAGATGTGTTAGCTAATCTAGTAGACCTAGGACATAGCGGGTGGTTCACGCTCAATGGACTAGTTAAGACCGTTTGATATACGATATAACTTCTCCTTTCGTCACATCAGTCCCCAAAGTCCAATAGTTCTACATGATCGGACCCATGGTCTCGGACAATATAGTATTTACTCCCATTAGGCCTTTGACAAATTATGCCAAATTATGGGCGAAACATCCAAAGTAACATATGAGGATAGTTGGTCCATATTTGAATCTTTATTTTCTCCCTGCTTTGCTTAGAGAAAAAAAAAAATGCATAGTCAACTGACTAATCTGTAGACAATCGAATCAATGAAAAATAAAAAATTTCCCATGAGCTACCTAGATAAACATTGAGCCGGTTAGAACATTTGGGAGCTAATATCTGGCTCAATGACGGAAAACAATATGATGTTTGGATACAATACTTAAAGTAAACATTGTGTGGTACGATTATAATCGTGGTACCAAACGACTCCTGCAGTACTAACAAGCAACAAGAGAAATTTATTCCAAGATTGCGAAACTTTAGCAATATATTGCTTTTGATATTTCTAAGTAAAAAGTGTTCAGTCTTCTGAAATACGTAACGATCCAAAGAAAGAAAACGAGAATGCTTGTTTTTGTCATGTACCTCCTTCATGATCCAAGAAGTTGCTTAAGGGGGCCGTTTCGTGGATAAGAGTTACAGATTATCATATTTGATTTGATAACGCAGCTTAAAGTTCAAACCATGCTTTAAACTTGGAATATATTGGACTAAAAAGCTGCCAAACTGGCGGCAAAGTGAAGATAGTTGCCTAGTCAATTGCTTAGGCCAATGCCATGATATCTAATTATGCGAAAAAGTGAATAGACAATAAAACTAGTAGCACGCTATACATCCTCCTCTTTTTTTATTTTTAGTTATCATACGATTGCCAATGCCCTCGTCTTTTCTTTTATTACCAGTTATGTCCCAATCCTTCTCTCCCAGCTACAGTGCCGTATGCTATCATCACCGCTTGTCACCACAATACCGTCGACCACCGCAAGACACCGACAACAAGCACTCCATGTCTGACCCAAGTCATTGTATCCTTGCCGCTGTTCACCACCACCCTAATTAACCACTAAGCGACAACAACCACTCTAATAACCTAACGTCTGATAGAAGGGAGAGGCCGAGTGGAGGGACCTAACTAGAAAGGACCTGACTAGAAAGGGAACTGGGAAAGGAAGGATAAATGCAAGGGGAAGGGGGCCTAGCAGGAAAAATCTTCAATTGAACCTTGAATGGCTATTCACCACAGAATCCCGCGCCAGCCAGCATGAACCACCACCACACAAACCACCCGCCCCAACTCAGGTGTTAGAAATTGCACCGGACCCCTAACCGACCAACAGAGAGGACTAGCACAATGCTCGTGATGATACCACGTACCACCATCAACACCAGTATCCAGCCCAAATCACAGCAAACGGGAGCCAAACCCAAATATCATTCCTAGAGAGAGTTTTAAGGAGAGAAAGAGTCGTAAGGGAAGAACGTTTGGTCCAACGTAAAGAGCGTTAATTACAAAAATAAATGTACGGATAGTTAGAATGGAACGGAAAACGTTTGGTTTGATGGGCTCTGTTACCACAATTTCAGACCCCATTATGTTCCCAAATAAAAAAGTTTATTTTTATTCTGTAGGCTCAGAATCAAAACGAAGTGGCCTCTCTAATTGATCAGTTCAGTCATAAATCAATCAATCTAGCGATCCGATTTCCGTACGAGATCAACAAATGATGAGATCATAATACGAATCAGTGATGTGTTTTGAATAAAGGAGTTCATGAGGCTTATCTAAACTTTGGAGGGTGAAAGAAACTTATAAGGTGATTCATATATTCATCAGTATCTAGTTAGGACAAGTTAATGCTAAATAGGGAAAAAGTTCACACCCAAATAAGATCTAACCTACACGCATCATATAAAAAGACATGTCGGACTCATTATTTCATCTTGCTTTTGTTTTTCAGTATTACATTGCCTTCTACTTAATAAACAACCTACAAGAACGGCCTAGCAAGGTTATTACTTATGAAGCTTGATGACTCCTTGTTTAAGGTTGATTCTATCTGGTTGGTGTCAGACTTATGTAGCTGTAACAAATGGTAATCGACGAGAACAGTAGCTCCAACTTACCCAGATACTTGAATCTGATTTAGTATGCAACAGTGCCATGGTCCATCAATTTCTTTATCAGATGATGGGTCATCAGTCATCAGCAAGTCAGTGGACTTTGTTTGGCTTCACAGAGTTTTTCTCCTTGTCCACTCACAGATCTCTCCTGTCGATGCTCTACTTTATTCTTGTCTTCAAATCTTTGAAACATTATTCACATGGTATTACTCGTTACTATGTCCTACCACGGTAAAATGAAACATGGCATTAATGGTTACATCTTAGAGGTCCATTATTGAGTGGGGCGCGTTGAAAAAGAACGGTCGATAAAACTTTTGTAGCGAAATGGTGAAAAAAGTGCATTTAAAATAAAATTAAAATTCATAAACAACATAGTTTTCCGAAATCACGAGCGTGAAGATAATGAGAAGGCCATCCAAACACAAGCTAAGGCACTATCTGCTTGGAGGAATATATTTTTTGTAAACCACTTTTTGCACTTACTAGTGTTCGATGTATGTGGAGTCATTTTAAAATGAAAAATCTCTAACAAAGCTAGGAGGATATCACACTTAAATTTCTCGAAAGTGACTTGATAATCCGAAACACGTAAGTCAATTTTCTAAACCACGTTGATTGTCCACCGACCATACTTCATCAACACCGGTAACCACCAATATCATGAAATCGATCTGCGTTATGTCTATTTGGTGGATACAAATCAAATAGCTGCCTTTGATCTCATACGCTCGCTCACACATGCTCCCACCAACCCACACACACATGTACACACGCATCCACACACGTACGCGCACACTCATAAAGGAATATGTGTATATGCCTGTGCTGAGTTGAAGCTGGTGGAAAAAATAGTTGTTTGAGTACGTTGGGTTGGAGGTGTGAGAGGGATGGCCAGCCGGCCGTTGGTTTTGAACTTCTGGTTTTGAATTAGAAGGTCATAATTAGGCCCCTAACTGACCTTGTAAAATGTTCAAGTCTGTTTGAATGGCCCCGTCTGTGATCAATGTTACCGAACTCAAGAAATATACTTTTTTTTTCCTCTTCTACAAGCATTTTTTGGGAAACAATTTTCTCGATCTGTAGGATGTTGTTCGCGAAAGATTATGGCCTCATCCCAAGTAAAAATAGAGGTCTTTGAACAATTTAAAATCGCAAGTTTATACTCCTGCGAGAGTGCTTCGTTATTAGAGCGTTGCAACTATCCTCAAACTTTTTAACTTTAGCAATGACTACACTTTAGTTGCACATTTCGCTGTGAAGCCCAAATCCACTTGTTGCTAGAGGGTGTCATTATTATGGTTGATCCATAAATCAAACCCTAAACATTTCCAAGACTAACTAGCATAATTATGATAGCAGCTTCAATGTTAGCAACAATATCTAGTGCACGCTATAACACACTACTCGATCTCAGAGGAACGGATTTACCGATTTTATTAATTTTTGATGCAATATAACTAAGATTCGTAGTGTCGCATGTACGACACAATACGCCTTTGACAAAAAGTAAAATATACTTTATCGATCTTCTCTGAACCACTAGATCGAGGAATTTATTACTCGTACTCTATTTGGTCATAACACTAAATTCAAGAAAAAGTTGGCTTGTCCATCACATTGCTTCACGTACACTGCTTTGGTTGAGTTTTCCAGTTTGCATTCTCATCTTCATGATTAACATGGAATTCTAAGGCTGCCCTTACTACTTTTAATTCCTCAAGACTGGATTTGCCATTCTGGCAAAAGGACGGGGACGTAAAGGTCCAGTATTGGCTTTCCTCGGCCGCGTCTTTACCAGGAAACCAGAAACTCGGTTTGACTCGGATAGTTCTCCCATGGAAATCTCATAAAGAGTGCACAAACTCGGAAGAGTGGTATATATAGTGACACTTGCAAGAACAAAATTTAAAACGTGTGGCCGGTGTAATCAAATATCTCACCACCTTTTTCATTCACTTGTTAAACTATATATATATACCCACCCGCCTCAGTCCCACCATACGCCATTAATATTTCCCACTTTCTTTCATCAAGCCTCAACTCCTCTCTTTCTCTCTTTCAAGAAAATCCACTTTCGAAGAGAAAAAGGGAGGAAAAGGATCGTAGAGATGGCTTTGGCTAAAGAAATCATGGGTTCTTCTATGGTGGAAAGAACTTCGTTTCTTTCTTCATCATCAAAACTTGTTTTGGAGCGTCATTTCTGTTTTAATCCTGTTGTGGTTCCTCTGGAGAGACGAAGGTCATTGCAATTGAAAAGGGTTGTAAGAGCAGCTCCTACTGTGGCAGCTGTTAGTGACAATCTGGTGAAAGCCGCGGCGGAGAAGCCTGTGAAGTTCAAGGTGAGAGCTGTGGTTACTGTGAGGAACAAGCACAAGGAAGATTTGAAGGAGACTTTCGTGAAGCAGTTGGATGCTTTTACCGACAAAATTGGCAGAAACGTCGTGTTGGAGCTTGTTAGCACCGAAGTCGATCCAAGTAAGCCATTTTCTTAACAAGACTTTGCTCTTTACATATGCTAAAGTTTTTCTTTCTGGCAAATTTTTGGTTTTCCTTCATCTGGGTTTCCCATCAAAGACTGTTAACAGGATTTTGCTAAATGAACCTTAAGAGTCGTTAAGTTGTTCTTGGCAACTTCTTTGGGTTTTCTTCATCTGAGCACTGGGAATTGTAATCAATTCGATAAACATCTCTGCTTGGAGCTCTGGTTTTGTGGTATATTTCTTGGATCGTTTTAACCGAATTTATCATTTTTTTCTATTTTGAAGAAACAAGGGCTTCAAAGAAAAGCAAGCCAGCTGTATTGAAGGATTGGTCAAAGAAATCCAATGTCAAAGCAGAGAGAGTTAATTACAGTGCTGAGTTCATGGTGGACTCAAATTTCGGGATGCCAGGGGCGATCACGGTGACGAACAAACACCAGAGAGAGTTCTTCATGGAGAGTATAACCATTGAAGGATTTGCATGTGGTCCTGTTCATTTTCCCTGCAATTCTTGGGTGCAATCTAAGAAAGACCACCCTGAAAAAAGGATATTTTTCTCCAACCAGGTAAGACATTATTTTCCCATTATTTAGTTCCGTACTCCGAAGACTTTTCTCGACAGTGCCAGACATATAATACCGTATTTTCTTCCTTCTAGTTGTCATTCATATTATAAGTTTCAAGGTCAAACTATGTTTTCTAAAGTTGGAATTTGTGAAAGTTGAAAGCAAAACAATGTAGAACGTTCACACGTTCCCACTTGAAGTTATTTTCAGACTAGAGAGTTCTATCAGGAAGCTTTTCTTCCATCTGATCTGTTAGTTACTTTGACTCTTCTCAACTCTATAGCAGAAGAGGTGCTTGGGATTCCCTGGAGATTTAAGTTCTTTAGTGTACATTAGTGGGGCTTGACTTGTCTAATCTACAACGCCATTAATTCAGATTTGCCAATAACAGTCCTCTATTTTCAGTATCGAATGTCAGTATGCCACCTTACAATGGACCAGTTAATGGGTCATACTCAATTTCCCCACTTGGCCATGCTTTTCTTAATGGGAACTTTGGGGTCACAGTTCTAAAAGGACCCCCCACCTATAATTGCTACACGTAAATGATTAGATTACCCCAATGAACTCAGAAGCTAATTTTTCAATAACATCATTGATATGAGCAGCCATATCTACCAAATGAGACACCGGCGGGGCTGAAAGCATTGAGAGAGGAAGAGCTCAAAGATCTGAAGGGTGATGGCCAAGGCATCAGGAAATTGTCTGATAGGATTTACGATTTCGACGTGTACAATGATCTTGGAAATCCAGATAAGGGTATCGATTTCGCTAGGCCAACACTTGGGGGCAATGATACACACCCATTTCCAAGGAGATGTCGTACAGGACGCCTTCCAACTGATACAGGTAGTGTCTGCTTCTTCAATTTTAAGTTGATGATATATATCTTGTGTTTTAAGCGCTACTTCGAATCGCTTAGGCATAGAACTTGAACTTTTTTTTGGTGCTATTGTTGCGTAGATTTACATGCAGAGAGCCGCGTGGAAAAGCCATTACCTATGTACGTGCCAAGGGACGAACAGTTTGAGGAGACGAAGCAGAATACATTCTCGGCTGGGAGGCTTAAAGCAGTGTTGCACAACCTAATTCCTTTACTAATGGCCAGCATCTCTTCAGATAACCATGACTTCAAAGGTTTCTCACACATCGATAGCCTGTACAGCGAAGGCCTCTTACTCAAACTAGGCCTGCAGGATGACCTCTTGAAGAAGCTCCCTCTGCCCAACTTGGTCAGCAAGATCCAAGAGTCTAGCCAGGGTGGTGGCCTTCTCAAATATGACACTCCAAAGATAGCAATCAGTGAGCACTCATCACCCCTTTAATTAAAATCTTCTATTACCACTCCTAGAAACCACCCGCCCTCCAATCTCACATGCTATTTTGCTCACAACACCGACAAAACTTTACTAAACGACGTGCAAAAATTACATTGCAAAATGCCAAAGGAACGTGCATCATCGCATTACGAAAATAAAAAATGGACTATGACGACCCATTAACGCATTATCTTCACGTGCAGAGGACAAGTTTGCGTGGTTGCGAGATGACGAATTTGCCCGCCAAGCAATAGCAGGGGTTAACCCTGTTACAATCGAGAAGCTTCAAGTTTTTCCACCAGTGAGCAAGCTGGACCCCGAAATCCACGGTCCCCAGGAGTCTGCCCTCAGAGATGAAGACATTGTCGGCCATCTCAATGGCATGACAGTTCGACAGGTAATGATCAACCTCGCTTCCCGTCGCTTTTGGTTGGCCAAAAGGTGGTCCTTAATCAGCCTTTTGTATACCATCCACAGTTCCACTCAACAAAGTTGGCTCTACTTTTTTGTTCTAATTAACAGGCTTTGGAGGCGAATAAGCTGTTCATCGTGGACCACCATGACATTTACCTACCATTTCTTGACCGGATTAATGCACTTGATGGCCGCAAAGCATACGCAACACGGACCATCTTTTTCTTGACTCCACTGGGCACCCTCAAGCCTATCGCCATAGAGCTCTCGCTCCCATCGGCTGGTCCTAGCTCCCGGTCCAAGCGCGTGGTCACACCTCCGGTGGACGCCACTGGCAACTGGATGTGGCTGCTAGCCAAAGCCCACGTGTGCTCCAATGATGCGGGTGTTCATCAACTTGTCAATCACTGGTGAGCAACAAAATGAAATCATGCCTTGATGTCACATTTGAGAGCTCCAAAAGCACTTTCGAGACATAAAATGTTAATCTTTAGCACGTTTTGACTATGAATTCTGCATTGTGAATCACTTCTCGAGCAAATTCAAAGCGGTCCCGAACGATGCGTGTGCTAAGATAAATGTGCCCTTTTGGATCTGCAGGTTAAGGACGCATGCGTGCTTGGAACCCTTTATATTGGCGGCTCACAGGCAACTGAGCGCGATGCACCCCATATACAAGCTTCTGGACCCGCACATGAGATACACGTTGGTAATCAATGCACTGGCGCGCCAAAGCTTGATCAACGCTGATGGTGTGATAGCGTCTTGCTTCACTCCTGGTCGCTACTGCATGGAGATGAGTTCCGCTGCGTACAAGAGCTTCTGGCGATTCGACTTAGAGAGCCTTCCTGCTGATCTTATCCGAAGGTAATCCTAGGGTTTTGTATTGCCTCATTTGGGGAGAGCCCAATCTTCTTAACTTTCTTCTGCCAACATACAAGAGTCCTACTGGTTCCAAAACATTTTCAAAGCCTTCATGAATAATTTTTTCAACTTTCTTCTGATATGGATCTTTGCATGAATAGAAACAAAATATGCTTCTTGGCAGAGTAGTAACAAGGAATTTTTATCAGACAATTGTAACAAGGAATGCTTATCTCTACACCAACATATATGCTTGCATATATGTCAGTGGTCGATCAGAAGCTAATAATTTGTCACTGATGCCTTTTTAATGATAAACGCGGAGGTGACTATTAAAAGCATGATTTAGTGTAAAAATAAGCACTCCCGTTCTAGTAAGCTGCCATCTTTCTAGAGGCAAAATATCATTATTGATAACTCAAAATTCACTTTTGGAGTTCTCTAGCAAAGTGTATCCAATCAGTAACTAAACGATTGAATTAGGGGTCGAAGAATAAAGAATTTAAGCGTGCAACGTGGATTTTAGGAAGAGCTTACAACTTTCATATAGTAATTATTATTGATCACTATTTTTGCCTATACTTTTAGCAATTTCTTTAGCGTCATTTTGTTGCAACTAAACTAGAGGCAAAATACCATTATTAATAAAACAAAGTTCACTTTTGGAGTTTCTCTTGCAATGAAGTGTCTCCAATCAGTAACTAAGCAGTGAAATCACTATTGAATTAGGTGTCTGAATAATAAAGAATTTAAGCTGCGAGACGGATTTTAAGAAGAGGTTACAACTTCCATATAATAGTAGTCATTATTTGTCACCATTTTTACAGATACTTTTAGAGACTTCTTTAGCTTCATTGTGTTGCAACTTAAAAAACCAAGTTGCAACAATATTTTTCACTATGAAATCTAATGAATCCTCCTCTCAAATATGCAGGGGTATGGCAGTACCTGACCCAACGCAGCCACATGGACTGAAGCTCCTGATCGAGGACTACCCATACGCCTCAGATGGGCTCATGATTTGGGCCGCCATCGAGGATTGGGTCCGCACCTACGTGAACCACTACTACCCAGACTCGACCGTGGTCTGCAACGACAAGGAACTCCAAGCCTGGTACTCCGAGTCCATCAACGTCGGCCACGCCGACCTCCGCCATGCAGACTGGTGGCCCGAGTTGGCCACCCCAAACGACCTCACTTCCATCCTCACCACCCTCATCTGGCTTGCATCCGCACAGCACGCTGCATTAAACTTCGGCCAGTACCCCTACGGCGGGTACGTGCCGAACCGGCCACCGCTCATGCGGCGGCTGATCCCCGACGAAAACGACCCCGAGTACGCCATCTTCATGTCCGACCCGCAGAAATACTTCCTGTCGGCGTTGCCCAGCTTGTTGCAATCGTCCAAGTACATGGCCGTGGTCGACACGTTATCGACTCACTCGCCCGACGAGGAGTACATTGGCGAGAGACAACAATCTTCGACCTGGTCAGGAGATGCCGAGATGATCGAGGCGTTTTACCGGTTCTCGGCAGAGATTGGGAGAATAGAGAGGGAGATAGAGGAGAAGAATGTTGATGCTAGGCTGAGAAATAGGTGCGGTGCTGGGGTGATACCGTATGAGCTTCTTGCACCCAGTTCTGAACCAGGGGTGACTTGCAGAGGTGTCCCAAATAGTGTTTCCATATGAGCCTCCTTACTAGAATATGAGGTCAGTGACAGTAGGGAAATATTGGTCTACCTGTGGTGGTGGAGTGGATACTTCAGAAATTATCTGTAGTTGTACCTGTAGGCTTTGTAAGTAATGCACAGTAGTGCTGGGTTTGACCTTAGGGATGCGTATGTAATTAGAGGACTTCCTAATTGAAGCCCTCCTCCTACTGTAATATATCAGTCACATACTCAAGGGCTCTTCAAGTTGAAGTTGTTCAAGGTGTTTAGATGAGTATTGCACCAACTAAAGGGAGGCAGAATCCGACTTTTCCATCTTTTTTTGGGTAAACTGGAACTAGAAACATT
>JAVXUO010000662.1:0-195267 GCA_033065855.1 Escallonia rubra
ACCTCATTTATAGCCTTACTAAGAGTTCATTTCCACATGCCTATATTATGGTTAACTAACTATATGTTTCCCTTTTAATTTCTTTCATTCGTCAAGAAAAAGACCCACCGTGATAACCCTTTTTCGAGAACACATTTTCCTTGTGATGTCTTAAATACCACCGCAACATGCATTCGACACGACACATTTCATTGTGTCCATCAAATAAGTTGTTTGGAACGGAAATTTTGACCTTTTTTTATTCTCCATAAAATAAGTTTTTTAGATCTCAAGTTTTGGCATCTCAAAATCCACTCTGAAGATTGACCGTGACAATCTTCGTTATCGTGCATCTTCATCAAAGCCATTAACGTAATCCATTGCAAATGTTACAATGATCTGGTATAGCCGAAACTTAGACTTTGGACGGTCTACATGACATTATGATACTCAAAAATTAATAAACAGCATAACATGGTTCCGCCATTTTCTCGCACAACGCAAAGTTTAGATTGTATAACGAGACAACAGATTTTTTTTGACTTTCACAAACAGATTGTGACGGCCTTTGGGTGCTGCGCTAAGATTCTTTAGACTGGCAGCATGGCTGTGGATTGTCGTTATGTCTTCAAGTCAAATTTGTAGAGTTTATTTTAAGAAAATAAATTGACCACTTGGGGGTCTCAAACTGTCAAAATTGATCCATTGAGATTGTTGAGACAATTTGCTAGTTTCTGAATATTCCAATCGGTCAATGCTCAACAGCTAATTGGCTACGACATTGAACAGGAATGGTTTGTCAAAGTGGAGAAGTTGAATAAAAATTTGTGGTTTTCAATGACAGAAAATGGGTGGAAAGAAAATGACCCGCGAAGGCTTTGTCAAAAGCGTGAGAAACGTCCTTCGCTTCACGTCTTTTGACATGGTAGAAAAATTTTGACTTCAATTTGAATGTAATGGTTAATGACCATTAAATACAGTTATGAACATTTAACGAGTGACGTTAAAAAAATAATTCTAAAATTTTTGTTGCTAATTTTTTTAAAAAAATTGTGATTAACATATTTAGCAACCGTTAATAACCGAGATATACTCCATAAAGAATAGGCAATACCCTTCGAGAACTATTTTGAATTTTTATTTGCTTCAAAAGGGGTTGGGTAAAGTTTTTGTAGTTGAAGAACCGATCTAGATTATTATACTATAGTTGTTAGTCCTTTTTGAAAGGTGACAAAAAGACATGTTCCAAAAGCCTCTTTTAGTTTATACCTTCTCCAAATAGTTTTCAAATATTTTCTAGAAAGGAAATACTAGTTTTTCTTAGACCGGAGTGTTCGTACTTGGACAACTAGTTAGCTCGATGCGGCTTAAGAAAACACAAAGCACGATGTTTTGTTGGGTGTAATTGTACTTTTTATCCGTCTCCGAATATCATTGATGCTCACTACGTTACTTATATGTCCTTACTATCACCGCCAACCTTTCTTACTATCCTTACCAAAGACATGAAATCGATCAGGTCTCTTTTTACTCCCTGAATGTGACGATCAAAACCATATGCTCAACATTCGCATTGTGGAGACGAAGATATGGGGACTTTCATTCGATACATTGAAATAAGTTTAAATAGCTATCCACGACTTAGTTTTTATGGCTCTGCCATTCTGGTCCATTGAGTTTTAAGTTCCTTTTACAATTTTGTTAGGTAGGCAAACCATTATCACAACACATATACGATCGGGATATTAGGTAAAAAAAATATAAATTGAGCATATGCAATAAGCTTGAAACCCCTAATCGTAAACACAGCCAGCCAGTCCGGTCTTATTTTGGAGAATTCCCCATCTGATCCAAGATGAAACTACTAAACTTGATCTCCGAGAGCTACAGGCTAGTTGCTGGGAGTGTCATCAACGTCTTGGTAGATGTGTTAGCAAATCTAGTAGACCTAGGACATAGTGGGTGGTTCACGCTCAATGGACTAGTTAAGACCGTTTGATATAGGAGTACGATATAACTTCTCCTTTCGTCACATCAGTCCCCAAAGTCCAATAGTTCTACGTGATCGGACCCATGGTCTCGGACAATATAGTATTTACTCCCATTAGGCCTTTGACAAATTATGCCAAACTATGGGCGAAACATCCAAAGTAACATCTGAGGATAGTTGGTCCTTATATGAATCTTTATTTTCTCCCTGCTTTGCTTAGAAAAAAAAAATTAAAATGCATAGTCAACCGACTAATCTGTAGACAATCGAATCAATGAAAAATAAAAATTTCCCATGAGCTACCTAGATAAACATTGAGCCGGTTAGAACATTTGGGAGCTAATATCTGGCTCAATGACGGAAAACAATATGATGTTTGGATACAATACTTAAAGTAAACATTGTTTGGTACAATTATAATCGTGGTACCAAACGACTCCTGCAGTACTAACAAGCAACAAGAGAAATTTATTCAAAGATTGCGAAACTTTAGCAATATATTGCTTTTGATATTTCTAAGTAAAAAGTGTTCAGTCTTCTGAAATACGTAACGATCCAAAGAAAGAAAACGAGAACGCTTGTTTTTGTCATGTACCTCCTTCATGATCCAAGAAGTTGCTTAAGGGGGCCGTTTCGTGGATAAGAGTTAGAGATTATCATATTTGATTTGATAACGCAGTTTAAAGTTCAAACCATGCTTTAAACTTGGAATATATTGGACTAAAAAGCTGCCAAACTGGCGGCAAAGTGAAGATAGTTGCCTAGTCAATTGCTTAGGCCAATGCCATGATATCTAATTATGCGAAAAAGTGAATAGACAATAAAACTAGTAGCACGCTATACATCCTCCTCTTTTTTTATTTTTAGTTATCATACGATTGCCAATGCCCTCGTCTTTTCTTTTATTACCAGTTATGTCCCAATCCTTCTCTCCCAGCTACAGTGCCGTATGCTATCATCACCGCTTGTCACCACAATACCGTCGACCACCGCAAGACACCGACAACAAGCACTCCATGTCTGACCCAAGTCATTGTATCCTTGCCGCTGTTCACCACCACCCTAATTAACCACTAAGCGACAACAACCACTCTAATAACCTAACGTCTGATAGAAGGGAGAGGCCGAGTGGAGGGACCTAACTAGAAAGGACCTGACTAGAAAGGGAACTGGGAAAGGAAGGATAAATGCAAGGGGAAGGGGGCCTAGCAGGAAAAATCTTCAATTGAACCTTGAATGGCTATTCACCACAGAATCCCGCGCCAGCCAGCATGAACCACCACCACACAAACCACCCGCCCCAACTCAGGTGTTAGAAATTGCACCGGACCCCTAACCGACCAACAGAGAGGACTAGCACAATGCTCGTGATGATACCACGTAACACCATCAACACCAGTATCCAGCCCAAATCACAGCAAACGGGAGCCAAACCCAAATATCATTCCTAGAGAGAGTTTTAAGGAGAGAAAGAGTCGCAAGGGGAGAACGTTTGGTTCAACGTAAAGAGCGTTAATTACAAAAATAAATGTACGGATAGTTGGAATGGAACGGAAAACGTTTGGTTTGATGGGCTCTGTTACCACAATTTCAGACCCCATTATGTTCCCAAATAAGAAGGTTTATTTTCATTCTGTAGGCTCAGAATCAGAACGAAGTGGCCTCTCTAATTGATCAGTTCAGTCATAAATCAATCAATCTAGTGATCCGATTTCCGTACGAGATCAACAAATGATGGGATCATAATACGAATCAGTGATGTGTTTTAAATAAAAGAGTTCACGAGGCTTATCTAAACTTTGGAGGGTGAAATAAACTTATAAGGTGATTCTTATATTCATCGGTATCTAGTTAGGACAAGTTAATTCTAAATAGGGAAAAAATTCACACCCAAATAAGACCTAACCTACACGCATCATATAAAAAGACACGTCGGACTCATTATTTCATCTTGCTTTTGTTTTTCAGTATTACATTGCCTTCTACTTAATAAACAACCTACAAGAACGGCCTAGCAAGGTTATTACTGATGAAGCTTGATGACTCCTTGTTTAAGGTTGATTCTATCTGGTTGGTGTCAGATTTATGTAGCTGTAACAAATGGTAATCGACAAGAACAGTAGCTCCAACTTACCCAGATACTTGAATCTGATTTAGTATGCAACAGTGCCATGGTCCATCAATTTCTTTATCAGATGATGGGTCATCAGTCATCAGCAAGTCAGTGGACTTTGTTTGGCTTCACAAAGTTTTTCTCCCTGTCCACTTACAGATCTCTCCTGTCGATGCTCTACTTTATTCTTGTCTTCAAATCTTTGAAACATTATTCACATGGTATTACTCGTTACTATGTCCTACCACGGTAAAATGAAACATGGCATTAATGGTTACATCTTAGAGGTCCATTATTGAGTGGGGCGCGTTGAAAAAGAACGGTCGATAAAACTTTTGTAGTGAAACAGTGAAAAGAGTGCATTTAAAATAAAATTAAAATTCATAAACAACATACTTTAACGAAATCACGAGCGTGAAAATGAGAAGGCCATCCAAACACATGCTAATTAAGGCACTATCTGTTTGGAGGAATATATTTTTTGTAAACCACTTTTTGCACTTTCTAGTGTTTGGTGTATGGGGAGTCATTTTAAAATGAAAATTCTCTAACAAAGCTAGGAGGAGATCACACTTAAATTTCTCGAAAGTGACTTGATAATCCGAAACTCGTAAGTCAATTTTCTAAACCACGTTGATTGTCCACCGACCATACTTCATCAACACCGGTAACCACCAATATCATGAAATCGATCTGCGTTATGTCTATTTGGTGGATACAAATCAAATAGCTGCCTTTGATCTCATACGCTCGCTCACACATGCTCCCACCAACCCACACACACATGTACACACGCATCCACACACGTACGCGCACACTCATAAAGGAATATGTGTATATGCCTGTGCTGAGTTGAAGCTGGTGGAAAAAATAGTTGTTTGAGTACGTTGGGTTGGAGGTGTGAGAGGGATGGCCAGCCGGCCGTTGGTTTTGAACTTCTGGTTTTGAATTAGAAGGTCATAATTAGGCCCCTAACTGACCTTGTAAAATGTTCCAGTCTGTTTGAATGGCCCCGTCTGTGATCAATATTACCGAACTCAAGAAATATACTTTTTTTTTCCTCTTCTACAAGCATTTTTTGGGAAATAATTTTCTCGATCTGTAGGATGTTGTTCGCGAAAGATTATGGCCTCATCCCAAGTAAAAATAGAGGTTTTTGAACAATTTAAAATCGCAAGTTTATACTCCTACAAGAGTGCTTAGTTAGAGCGTTGCAACTATCCTCGAACTTTTTAACTTTAGGCGATGACTACACTTTAGTTGCACATTTAGCTGTGAAGCCCAAATCCACTTGTTGCTAGAGGTAGAGGCGGTGTCATTATTAATAATGTCATTATTATGGTTGATCCATAAATAGAACCCCAAACATTTCCAAGACTAACTAGCAAAATTATGATAGCAGCTTCGATGTTAGCAACAATATATAGTGCACGCTACAACACACTACTCGATCTCAGAGGAACGGATTTACCGATTTTATTAATTTTCAATGCAATATGATTAAGATTTATAGTGTCATGTGTACGACACAATACGCCTTCGACAAAAAGTAAAATATACTTTATCGATCTTCTCTGAACCACTAGATCGAGAAATTTATTACTCATACTCTATTTGTTCATAACACTGAATTCAAGAAAAAGTTGGCTTGTCCATCGCATTGCTTCACGTACACTGCTTTGGTTGAGTTTTCCAATTTGCATTCTCATCTTCATGATTAAAATGGAAGTTTAAGGCTCAAGCCCTTACTACTTTTAATTCCTCAAGACTGGATTTGCCATTCTGGCAAAAGGACGGGGACGTAATGGTCCAGTAGACAAATTTTTCCCACTTTCGATTTGGCTTTCCTCGGCCGCGTCTTTACCAGGAAACCAGAAACTCGGTTTGACTCGGATAGTTCTCCCATGGAAATCTCATAAAGAGTGCACAAACTCGGAAGAGTGGTATATATAGTGACACTTGCAAGAACAAAATTTAAAACGTGTGGCCGGTGTAATCAAATATCTCACCACCTTTTTCATTCACTCGTTAAACTATATATATATACCCACCCGCCTCAGTCCCACCATACGCCATTAATATTTCCCACTTTCTTTCATCAAGCCTCAACTCCTCTCTTTCTCTCTTTCAAGAAAATCCACTTTCGAAGAGAAAAAGGGAGGAAAAGGATCGTAGAGATGGCTTTGGCTAAAGAAATCATGGGTTCTTCTATGGTGGAAAGAACTTCGTTTCTTTCTTCATCGTCAAAACTTGTTTTGGTGCGCCATTTCTGTGTTAATCCTGTTGTGGTTCCTCTGGAGAGACGAAGGTCATTGCAATTGAAAAGGGTTGTGAGAGCAACTCCTACTGTGGCAGCTGTTAGTGACAATCTGGTGAAAGCCGCGGCGGAGAAGCCTGTGAAGTTCAAGGTGAGAGCTGTGGTTACTGTGAGGAACAAGCACAAGGAAGATTTGAAGGAGACTTTCGTGAAGCAGTTGGATGCTTTTACCGACAAAATTGGCAGAAACGTCGTGTTGGAGCTTGTTAGCACCGAAGTTGATCCAAGTAAGCCATTTTCTTAACAAGACTTTGCTCTTTACATGCTAAAGTTTTTCTTTCTGGCAAATTTTTGGTTTTCCTTCATCTGGGTTTCCCATCAAAGACTGTTAACAGGATTTTGCTAAATGAACCTTAAGAGTCGTTAAGTTGTTCTTGGCAACTTCTTTGGGTTTTCTTCATCTGAGCACTGGGAATTGTAATCAATTCGATAAACATCTCTGCTTGGAGCTCTGGTTTTGTGGTATATTTCTTGGATCGTCTTAACCGAATTCATCTTTTTTCAATTTTGAAGAAACAAGGGCTCCAAAGAAAAGCAAGCCAGCTGTATTGAAGGATTGGTCAAAGAAATCCAATGTCAAAGCAGAGAGAGTTAATTACAGTGCTGAGTTCATGGTGGACTCAAATTTCGGGATGCCAGGGGCGATCACGGTGACGAACAAACACCAGAAAGAGTTCTTCATGGAGAGTATAACCATTGAAGGATTTGCATGTGGTCCTGTCCATTTTCCCTGCAATTCTTGGGTGCAATCTAAGAAAGACCACCCTGAAAAAAGGATATTTTTCTCCAACCAGGTAAGACATTATTTGCCCATTATTTAGTTCCGTACTGCGAAGACTTTTCTCGACAGTGCCAGACATATAATACCCTATTTTCTTCCTTCTAGTTGTCATTCAATTTATAAGTTTCAAGGTCAAACTATGTTTTCTAAAGTTGGAATTTGTGAAAGTTGAAAGCAAAACAATGTAGAACGTTCACACGTTCCCACTTGAAGTTATTTTCAGACTAGAGAGTTCTATCAGGAAGCTTTTCTTCCATCTGATCTATTAGTTACTTTGACTCTTCTCAACTCTATAGCAGAAGAGGTGCTTGGGATTCCCTGGAGATTTAAGTTCTTTAGTGTACATTAGTGGGGCTTGACTTGTCTAATCTACAACGCCATTAATTCAGATTTGCCAATAACAGTCCTCTATTTTCAGTATCGAATGTCAGTATGCCACCTTACAATGGACCAGTTAATGGGTCATACTCAATTTCCCCACTTGGCCATGCTTTTCTTAATGGGAACTTTGGGGTCACAGTTCTAAAAGGACCCCCCACCTATAATTGCTACGTACACGTAAATGATTAGATTACCCCAATGAACTCAGAAGCTAATTTTTCAATAACATCATTGATATGAGCAGCCATATCTACCAAATGAGACACCGGCGGGGCTGAAAGCATTGAGAGAGGAAGAGCTCAAAGATCTGAGGGGTGATGGCCAAGGCATCAGGAAATTGTCTGATAGGATTTACGATTTCGACGTGTACAATGATCTTGGAAATCCAGATAAGGGTATCGATTTCGCTAGGCCAACACTTGGGGGCAATGATACACACCCATTTCCAAGGAGATGTCGTACAGGACGCCTTCCAACTGATACAGGTAGTGTCTGCTTCTTCAATTTTAAGTTGATGATATATATCTTGTGTTTTAAGCGCTACTTCGAATCGCTTAGGCATAGAACTTGAACTTTTTTTTGGTGCTATTGTTGCGTAGATTTACATGCAGAGAGCCGCGTGGAAAAGCCATTACCTATGTACGTGCCAAGGGACGAACAGTTTGAGGAGACGAAGCAGAATACATTCTCAGCTGGGAGGCTTAAAGCAGTGTTGCACAACCTAATTCCTTTACTAATGGCCAGCATCTCTTCAGATAACCATGACTTCAAAGGTTTCTCACACATCGATAGCCTGTACAGCGAAGGCCTCTTACTCAAACTAGGCCTGCAGGATGACCTCTTGAAGAAGCTCCCTCTGCCCAACTTGGTCAGCAAGATCCAAGAGTCTAGCCAGGGTGGTGGCCTTCTCAAATATGACACTCCAAAGATAGCAATCAGTGAGCACTCATCACCCCTTTAATTAAAATCTTCTATTACCACTCCTAGAAACCACCCGCCCTCCAATCTCACATGCTATTTTGCTCACAACACCGACAAAACTTTACTAAACGACGTGCAAAAATTACATTGCAAAATGCCAAAGGAACGTGCATCATCGCATTACGAAAATAAAAAATGGACTATGACGACCCATTAACGCATTATCTTCACGTGCAGAGGACAAGTTTGCGTGGTTGCGAGATGACGAATTTGCCCGCCAAGCAATAGCAGGGGTTAACCCTGTTACAATCGAGAAGCTTCAAGTTTTTCCACCAGTGAGCAAGCTGGACCCCGAAATCCACGGTCCCCAGGAGTCTGCCCTCAGAGATGAAGACATTGTCGGCCATCTCAATGGCATGACAGTTCGACAGGTAATGATCAACCTCGCTTCCCGTCGCTTTTGGTTGGCCAAAAGGTGGTCCTTAATCAGCCTTTTGTATACCATCCACAGTTCCACTCAACAAAGTTGGCTCTACTTTTTTGTTCTAATTAACAGGCTTTGGAGGCGAATAAGCTGTTCATCGTGGACCACCATGACATTTACCTACCATTTCTTGACCGGATTAATGCACTTGATGGCCGCAAAGCATACGCAACACGGACCATCTTTTTCTTGACTCCACTGGGCACCCTCAAGCCTATCGCCATAGAGCTCTCGCTCCCATCGGCTGGTCCTAGCTCCCGGTCCAAGCGCGTGGTCACACCTCCGGTGGACGCCACTGGCAACTGGATGTGGCTGCTAGCCAAAGCCCACGTGTGCTCCAATGATGCGGGTGTTCATCAACTTGTCAATCACTGGTGAGCAACAAAATGAAATCATGCCTTGATGTCACATTTGAGAGCTCCAAAAGCACTTTCGAGACATAAAATGTTAATCTTTAGCACGTTTTGACTATGAATTCTGCATTGTGAATCACTTCTCGAGCAAATTCAAAGCGGTCCCGAACGATGCGTGTGCTAAGATAAATGTGCCCTTTTGGATCTGCAGGTTAAGGACGCATGCGTGCTTGGAACCCTTTATATTGGCGGCTCACAGGCAACTGAGCGCGATGCACCCCATATACAAGCTTCTGGACCCGCACATGAGATACACGTTGGTAATCAATGCACTGGCGCGCCAAAGCTTGATCAACGCTGATGGTGTGATAGCGTCTTGCTTCACTCCTGGTCGCTACTGCATGGAGATGAGTTCCGCTGCGTACAAGAGCTTCTGGCGATTCGACTTAGAGAGCCTTCCTGCTGATCTTATCCGAAGGTAATCCTAGGGTTTTGTATTGCCTCATTTGGGGAGAGCCCAATCTTCTTAACTTTCTTCTGCCAACATACAAGAGTCCTACTGGTTCCAAAACATTTTCAAAGCCTTCATGAATAATTTTTTCAACTTTCTTCTGATATGGATCTTTGCATGAGTAGCAACAAAATAAGCTTCTTGGCAGACAGTTCTAAAAAGGAATGTCTATCTCGACACCAACATATATGCTTGCATATATGTCAGTGGTCGATCAGAAGCTAATAATTTGTCACTGATGCCTTTTTAATGATAAACGCGGAGGTGAATATTAAAAGCATGATTTAGTGTAAAAATAAGCACTCCCGTTCTGTAAGCTGCCATTTTTCTAGAGGCAAAATATCATTATTGATAACTCAAAATTCACTTTTGGAGTTCTCTAGCAAAGTGTATCCAATCAGTAACTAAACGATTGAATTAGGGGTCGAAGAATAAAGAATTTAAGCGTGCAACGTGGATTTTAGGAAGAGCTTACAACTTTCATATAGTAATTATTATTGATCACTATTTTTGCCTATACTTTTAGCAATTTCTTTAGCGTCATTTTGTTGCAACTAAACTAGAGGCAAAATACCATTATTAATAAAACAAAGTTCACTTTTGGAGTTTCTCTTGCAATGAAGTGTCTCCAATCAGTAACTAAGCAGTGAAATCACTATTGAATTAGGTGTCTGAATAATAAAGAATTTAAGCTGCGAGACGGATTTTAAGAAGAGGTTACAACTTCCATATAATAGTAGTCATTATTTGTCACCATTTTTACAGATACTTTTAGAGACTTCTTTAGCTTCATTGTGTTGCAACTTAAAAAACCAAGTTGCAACAATATTTTTCACTATGAAATCTAATGAATCCTCCTCTCAAATATGCAGGGGTATGGCAGTACCTGACCCAACGCAGCCACATGGACTGAAGCTCCTGATCGAGGACTACCCATACGCCTCAGATGGGCTCATGATTTGGGCCGCCATCGAGGATTGGGTCCGCACCTACGTGAACCACTACTACCCAGACTCGACCGTGGTCTGCAACGACAAGGAACTCCAAGCCTGGTACTCCGAGTCCATCAACGTCGGCCACGCCGACCTCCGCCATGCAGACTGGTGGCCCGAGTTGGCCACCCCAAACGACCTCACTTCCATCCTCACCACCCTCATCTGGCTTGCATCCGCACAGCACGCTGCATTAAACTTCGGCCAGTACCCCTACGGCGGGTACGTGCCGAACCGGCCACCGCTCATGCGGCGGCTGATCCCCGACGAAAACGACCCCGAGTACGCCATCTTCATGTCCGACCCGCAGAAATACTTCCTGTCGGCGTTGCCCAGCTTGTTGCAATCGTCCAAGTACATGGCCGTGGTCGACACGTTATCGACTCACTCGCCCGACGAGGAGTACATTGGCGAGAGACAACAATCTTCGACCTGGTCAGGAGATGCCGAGATGATCGAGGCGTTTTACCGGTTCTCGGCAGAGATTGGGAGAATAGAGAGGGAGATAGAGGAGAAGAATGTTGATGCTAGGCTGAGAAATAGGTGCGGTGCTGGGGTGATACCGTATGAGCTTCTTGCACCCAGTTCTGAACCAGGGGTGACTTGCAGAGGTGTCCCAAATAGTGTTTCCATATGAGCCTCCTTACTAGAATATGAGGTCAGTGACAGTAGGGAAATATTGGTCTACCTGTGGTGGTGGAGTGGATACTTCAGAAATTATCTGTAGTTGTACCTGTAGGCTTTGTAAGTAATGCACAGTAGTGCTGGGTTTGACCTTAGGGATGCGTACGTAATTAGAGGACTTCCTAATTGAAGCCCTCCTCCTACTGTAATATATCAGTCACATAGTCAAAGGCTCTTCAAGTTGAAGTTGTTCAAGGTGTTTAGATGAGTATTGCACCAACTAAAGGGAGGCAGAATCCGACTTTTCCATCTTTTTTTGGGTAAACTGGAACTAGAAACATTAAAGTTATGTGCATCTATCTCGGGTATACCACACCCTCTAAATTAGTAAGTAGCTGATCCTTAATGCAGGAGATTCAAATACAAGTTTGTTGATCAAAAGTAGAAAAGCATCCCAATTTGGCAAGCATGTCTGTGTATTTATTTGTCTCGCGGTGAGCTTGGGTGATTTGGAACTCAGCAAATTGAGTCATCAACCTCTGCAATTGTCGGGAGAGTACAAGGCTTGCGAAAAAAATTTGTTTAGGCCGGTAACCAGGTCAACAGCCGCTTGAGAGTTCACGTTCACCTTCAGTTTATGGGCGCCTTTCTCAAAGGCATGCCAAAGCCTATGTTGAAGGCTCCACAGCTTGGCAACCAAACTGGGTTTGACCTTAGGTATGCATATGTGTTTAGAGGATATCCTAATTGAAGCCCTCCTGTATAATATATCAATTATCAAAGTCAGATAATCAATGGCTCTTTAACTTGAAGTTGTTCAAGGGGTATTGATAAGTATCGCACCAACTGTAAAGGAAGGCAGAATCTGACTTTTCCAATTTTTTTTTGGGTAAACTGGAACTAGAGAAACATTAAAGTAGCTGATCCATAATGGAGGAGATACAAATGCAGGATTGTCAAAAGTAGAAAAGCATCCCATTCTGGCAAGAGTATCTGTGCATCCCTTAGTCTCATTGCGAGCTTGGGTCATTTCGAATTTAGCAAATTGAGTCACCAACCATCTGCAGTCGTCGATGAGAGTACAAAGCTTGTGTTTTAAGCCGGTACCCACGTTAATAGCCGCTTGAGAGTCCAGGCTCACCTTCACTTTAAGCCCATCTCCAAGGCCCCACAGCTTGGCAACCAAATTATTTTTATATCGCATTGTGAGTGGAGAATTCTGCAATACAGTCTCTTTCTTGATCATTTAGCACCGGCTCTGCCGACCTAGAATTATCAATTGTTGATTCATCAGTATTCACCTTGGCCTAAACACGCCGGGGGGTGGGTTTCAACTAACGGTGTAATTTGAATGGGTTGGTTTTTTATCCATCTCAAAAAAATCGATATGCTTAAAAAGCCCAACGAGCTTTAACGTAAGAAAGATTGAATAAATTTGGTTGAGTTGGGTAGGGTTAGTGGGCTTTTTTGGAGTTCAATGGGTCAATCAAAATAGAATATATATATGTTTTTTTTATTTAAATAAAAAGTGAAATGGTGATGGTCGGCGATGGTAGCAGCCGCCGGGGTGGTGGCTGCCGGCGACGGTGGTGGTCGGCGACGGCTGACGGTGGACGGCGGCACAGTGGTGGTCGGTGACAGATGACAGCGAGACGGCAAGTCGGCGATGGTGGTCGGCAACAGACGGCGGCAGGCGATAGCGGCGGCGCGGTGGTGGTCGGCGGCGGCGGCTACCGGCGATGGTGGTGCCGGCCGGCGGTAGTGTTGGTTAAAAAATGTGACTTTTTACCAAATGGATTTTAAAAGTCCAACCCAAATAACTCATTATTATATAAGCTTAGCTCATTCTAACCCACTTTATACTTAGGTGTGCTGGGTTGGACAAAAATTCAAATTTTAATCATAAAACTCAACCCAAAGTCAGCATCCGTAGTTCCAACTCAACATTTTAGTACTCAAGACTTTGATAAAGGTGTGGTTACCTATAAGTTTTGGCTACAACGGCTTTGATGACAAGTCTTGGTTCTAAGCTTCTGTTTGGAAGGTGACATGAGTTCGACCGATTCAAATTCCGTGGCAAACTAAGGTAAAAAGCAATGGCTAAGGAAAGTGAAGGAATTTGGAGCCACCTAAGAAGTTCCAGATTGAAGCTATTATTAACTTGATTAAGAAGAATGTCTATTACCTTCCAGACATGTTTGGCAATTCTGCATTCTATAAGGACTACGTGAACAGATTCTTCCTCTTCTTGAGGACACATCATAGACGAACTGTCATTGATGATGTGGCTATGAGCTAGAAGGCTGTAAGTAGCAAGCTGCAAGGCGACTTAAAGAGGCCAGCCACAAGAAAAGTTTAATGCAGTGAGGACAATTTAATTTCCAAACCCATGAAGCGGAAGCGGAATCGGAATTCGGAATCTTAGATTTTTGGTTTAACGCCAACCAGTAGGCGGCCTTGGACTAAAAAAGGCCGTTGCACGAAAGATCCCAGATCCAAGAATCCGCTTCACAATTAAATGTTTGGCAGGATGTAACACGCACTGCATTTTTTAGGTTGGGAAGAAAGTTAAAGAAAAAATATTAAAAGATGAGCACGCTTCAAATCCAAATTTTGCGTAACAACGGTACTAGTAACATGTTACGTGTAGCAAGGAGTATAATTGTATTGGTAAAAGAAAAAAAGTTCTTAATTTTTTGCTAAAGTGGTTAGTGGCACATCCAATCATGGTTGTTATCAACTACCATGCTATGTAAGACTAAGACTACAGATATTAAATTATGGAAATTGAGGATTTCGGTGTCGATCTCATGGTTAACAACCTCTTAACATATTTTTTCTCTTTTGACTTTAAGCTCGAATGACCAAATCGAGTATGCGACCAATATGAACAAATTTGGATAGTCCTTCCGTTGCTTTGTGTCTTAACTACGTGAAAAAGAATTCTTCAGAAATCATGTATCAACATTTTCAGAAATTTTAAAAAATTAGCATCTAGTTGAACACGAGTGTAAAAATTGTAAAAACACGTCAAACACAATGTAGCTAAAACACGGGTATTTTTGCGCATATTTTATTTGAAAATGAGTGGACGGAGCAAAGGGCTGATAATATCTTTATAATCATCGGTTGGTAAAAAGTGTTAGATCTTGGTGTTTAAAAGAACATACACAATGTAGCTAAAACACGGGTATGTAAACAAAGAAAACGCTATCAAAACATAGGCTTGGTGGAAGTTTTGCCCTTTAACGAGTCATCGTTTAGAAATAGTTTATATGAAAGTTCTTGCTCATAATCTTGGTTGCAGACTTGCAGTGGTTCATGTTACAAATTTTAGTGTTGTACAGGTGCAAAAGAGCCTGAAACAATGAGATCGACTGAATAATTATTTCTAGTTCCTACAAGTAATTACCTACCAAACTCTAGGCTTTTGAAAATTTAAGACCATTTGGAATATTTCGATTCAGCTCTTCACTATATATAAAGCATCAATTGCAAGATATTAAGAGCCTTCGCCTTTCACTCCACTGCTTTAAGCTGTCACCTTTGGCCCGATGAGGAGTCGAACAATTAAGCTATATATCCAGATTCGCGTACAAAACATCGGACCCTTTTACTTGTGGATACCCGTCTTAGAAAAAGAGAGAGGCGAGTTTGGGTTTGTTATTCCGTTCTTCACACAATTGTATCTTATAAGTTAAAACTTCAACGGTTATTGTATCTTAACATCTTGAGAGCGAGTTGCATCCCCATTGTCACGGGCTATAGAGCAGAGAAATTCTCATACTCTAATCTTTAATGCTGGCATTTTAAGGGCTATAGAGCGAAAAAAATCTTATCCCGATCTATGTTATTCATAATATGTTAAAGATATGAGCATCCCAAAGGGCATTGCAAGCAATTCAATTATGACCCAACGGGCATTAGACCAAAAATTGAGAAGAAATAATTTTCTTTTGGTCTCTTCTACTATGTCCTTTTTTTAAATAATTAACACCTACTTTATTGATATTTATCCTTGAACTATACATCTATTACTCCCTCCGTCCCTTTTTAAGTGATCATATTTCCTTTTTGGGCCGTCCCACAATAAGTGATCACTTCCAAATTAAGAAGATTCTTTAGGTATTTTTACACATTTACCCTTTCTATACTTTTTTTATTCTATTTCTCTCACCACATTTAATTCTCTACCAACTCATTTTCTCTCTCATGGCCCACCACTTTACACTTTTTTATTCTATTTCTCTCTCCACATTTAACACTCTACCAACCAATTTTCTCTCCCATGGTTTACTCTCTTCCTCCCTCTCTAAAGGGTAAAATGGGAAAGACATAATATATAACATAAATTCTTAATATACGTGCAAAATAAAATGAGTCACTTAAAAAGGGACGGAGGGAGTACTATTTTAGTCTCTCTATTATGTTTTCCGCCTGAACGAGCCACGTGCTTGTCAAGTGATCAAAATGTGAAGGGGCAATTTTGTCCAAATAAGTGATTTCCCCCTTCTTCCTTGGAACATCAAGAATTCATAGGGTCAACCCCATCTAAACCTACCACGGTTAACAACCAACCCAAAACCGAGAAACCATCTCACCCCGCCATTGATGGCAACCAACCCACACGGTGTTAATTGCCCACTACGTTATTACCCTTTGTTGCCACCATAAAAAACCAGCCATTGTTACGACCAATCCACCACCAAATCAATCCACTTGTATCAAACCATCAAAATCGGCAAGCAAATCTCACCAATTCTCCCTCAAACCAATATCTGTAATTGCGAATAGAGAGAAATTGTGGGTAAGGATAAGAATTGAAGGTGGTGTATAGATTGGGGGTGGATGGTGGCAGAGGAATTAGGGTTCATTTTTTTTTATCGTGAGGTAAGGTTAACATTACTTTAGGATAAGGAAAATGCCCCTAAAAAATTGCATGAATGCCTCACACATGGTTACTTCGAAAGACGTTAACGGGGATATGGATCCATCCCCTACTGTAACGTGTTACGGCAGGGTGCTGTACCCGGAGTCATGATTTCATTCTAGGAGTGCAAAAAAATATATCAAAATCACTAAATTTTTTAATAAGTAAAATAATACACAAAAAGTGAGTGTACGTTTTTCGATAATACACAAAAAACATTCACAAGGTCATATTAAATTTCATGAGATTGTATCCAGGTACCGTACTTAGTGGGAAACCCACTGCCTGCCGATAAGAATCAATAAAGGTTTTTTTGAATTTCTAGTCCATTAAACTTGATAATTAACTAAGCTTTTCTGAATTGTCAATATAGCATCTCAATCAACAGGTATGCAGGGAATCAAATCTATCAATATATGAAAATTGAATTAGGAAAGCAATTGGGATCTGAAATTGAACTCGTTGTTGCATACTTTGTGGTACTAATGTTCAGGTTCTGAAATAGACTCCTAGATGAATAAAGTCCTGGTCATATGTAATAAATATTTACAAGCACTTAGGACTAAATGTGAATCATATGAAACACATCAGAGCGCATCTTACAAGAATAGAGCAAGAACACACAGTGACATATACATTAAGTATAAAACATTGTTGTACAACATCATTCTTATTGTATTCTCTCTTTTCTCCAAGCCAAAAATTGATAGCTATTAAGGAGTTCAATAGAGAGGATTCCTATATTTCGGCTACCTGCTTATCTGATTGACCATTGTTACATGTCTAATCAATTAAGAACACGCAGAATGAGTGAAAATGAACAAAAAGTTCCTACATCTTCTTCCTTTTCAGTACCAGTAACAATGCTATACAAATTGCCACGGAAGCCAAGGAAGCACATAGCCAGTACAAAGACCCATTCAGTTCCAAGAAAACAAACCTCAATGTTATAAATGCCAATTTTTTCCATCAAATGACGATGCTGAAACGACCCCAGGGATCTTGGATACCAGTGAACATCAAAATTCCAGTTGGTTCCAACATGCAGTTCAGAGACAATCTGGAAAAGAAATAGATAAACATAAAAAACAACATCACAAGGCCAGGAACGAGCAATGATCGGGAAACTATAAGCCCAAAAGGGACATTGAACAAGAGATGCTAAACATATAACATAATTTATAAATTAAGGTAAATAATCGTACCTTTCCTGAAACCATGTCCCAGCAAATAGTACGATTGTCCTTGGCACAGGTAAGCAAATATGAGCTATCATTTTGCCAGAGTTGGTTGAGGTGAGGTCATTGCTCGTCAGTGACTGTGAGTCATCACTTCGTCCTGTGAGTCGCCGCCGGCTCGTAAATCTAGGCTAGATTTGGCCGGAGTTGGCTGAGGTGAGGTCATTGCTCGTCAGTGACTGCGAGTCGTCATTTCGTCCGATTCGTCGCTGCCGGCTAATAGATCTAGACTAGATCTGGCCGGAGTTGGTTGAGGTGAGGGTCGCCGACAACTGTCCGTGACCGATAACTGAGGCGTCGTGAGCCCGTGACCGATGACTGTGAGGCACCGTGGCCGTGAGACGGTGAAAGGTCGTGAACTGAGAGAAGAAGAGAGAGAGAGAGTGTCAGCAAGTGAAATAAACTATATATATAAATTTTTCCCAAAATTTGAGGGGGTACATTAACCCCCCCCCGGTACAAGCGTGACTCCGCCCCTGCTCTCTCTTCCCCCTCTCACATTGCTGGATACAACACTACTGCTATAACCCATGGTTACAGCAGGGAATCTCAATCATGTTAACGGATGGACCAAAATAGTGACAAAGCATATTTAATTGCCCACCGCGTTATTACCCATTACTGCCACCATAAAAAACCAGGCATCGTTACAACCAAACCACCATCAAATCAATCCACCCAGGGGTGGACCCAGAATGTCTAATCGAGGGGTGCTAGCGGGCCAAAAGTCACAAAAAAATTGAAAGCTGACATGTAAGAACTTAAAAGGTTCAAGTTTACATAAAATATGAAAAATTAAATACATATTATAATCAGCGTCACTATTAATACGTTAAATACAAAATAGATTGTTAAATTTGACTACTAATCCTATAGATTTACTATTGATAATTAATTTATCTAACTTGATAAGGTTAGTCAATAACAAATTACTAATCTTGTATCGTAATAAAGAAGCTTAACTCTTAATGTACAGATATATTACGAATGTGATTATCAGTTGTATGAGTACAATAGTAACGTAAAAATTAATATAATATAACAATTCAGAATTTGGAAGAATGAAGATGGAGTAAGGGAATGAGAAAGACAAATATGATTACTGATGGCAGAAAGAGTAAAAAATACAACCAAATGAAACTCTAATCGATAAACATTACAATCTAGTGACATTTTTGTAACTATTTAAAATATGTTTGTCCATTATCTTAAAAATAAGAAGAAAAAAAAGTTTCTAAAAAATTGAGGGTTTTCGTAGCCCCCCACGGTCATGTGGGTGGTCTGAATCCACTTGTATCAAAACCGGCAAGCAAACCTCACCAATTTCCCCTCAAACCAATATCTGTAATTGCAAATAAAGAGAAATTGTGGTTAAGGACAAGGAATTGAAGGTGGTGTATAGATTGGGGGTGGATGGTGACAGAGGAATTAGGGTTTCTTTTTTTTTTATTTGGAAAAATTTTGTTTGCAATCCCGGTTTGAGGAATTTTTTTCTTACCCCGCCCCTATATAGCGTCAATCAATCGTCTCTAAATATTTATAGTGGCTTTTATTTAGTGACGTTAAAAAAGTACCCCTAATAATTATCGTTAAAAGTATTAGAAGAAAATTCACTAGAAATATTTAGCAACTATTAATCGTTACTATACATGGGTATAGATGTCAAATGAGCCGGGCGGCCCGCGGCCCGGCCAAAAAAAAGCCTAGGCTGGTCCGGCCCAAAAAAGCCCGAAATTCAGCCCTTTTCCTGGGTTGGCCCACTCCACCATCCTCTTGCTATCTAAAGTTTCAATTCCAAATAAAAATATGCAATTCACATGCCATTTGTCTATTGGATCTTTGATTTTCTATCTATATGGACGTTAATAATTTACATACATTCATAAATTCTAGCCTCACTTAATTCTTATTTTCTGACAAACAAAATATATTAATATCATAGGTTCTTTTATACTCACTCATAACCATCCTATATACATATGAGAGTCATATATATAGAATAAAATTTTGTATATGAGACCAAGTAGAAAGAAAAACTGTTAGTCAAAATCTATACTTATTACTTAAGATCGTCTAGGGAATTCATAACTATACTCCAAATTTAAATTCTTGTAAATTCCAACTAGTTTTTAGTGGTACATTATAATAACAAAAATTCAACTTTAGTGAAAAAAGTAAAGCTTAATAATATAAATTTGAAATAAACTGATTAGAATTTCAAAATATATGCTAAAACTTTACACCAAATTAAACTAATAGTATAAATTTGAAATAAACTAATTAGAATTGAAACTTCCAAAAAATGCTACTTATAAATTATAATATTAGTAGGCCAAAAAAGGTTTGTCAATATTACACCAAATTAACATGTATCAATTTCAACCAATTAATTTGATGTATTCTTGTTGGCCATCGACGCAAATAAATAACAAGGAGTTGGGAACCAAAAAAAAAATATTAGGCCCGGGCCCGGCCTAAGCCCCGCCCTAAATATTGGGCCTAGGGCCAGGGCTTGGACTGGGCCCATATATCCAGATTTCAGGCCCGACCCGTTTTTCAGTCATCAGGCCCGGCCTCGGCCCGTTTTCGTTGGGGGCCCGTTGGGCTTGGCTGGGCCGGCCCGTTGACATATCTATACACGGGGTTAGAGAAAAATTCCTACAACCCAGATACGAGCCTAAGTTTGGAATTTGTATTTTGAGGTAAGGTTGATATGATCAGTGATGTGGCACTGCCACATCAATTGTATCATTACTTTAAGGAGAATGCCCCTAAAAAGTCGCATGCGTTCCTCATACATGGTTTACCTCGACAAAATATGTTAATGGAGGGACCAAAACAGTGACAAAGCATAATGTGTGAACCAACGTCAAGAAAATAAGAGTTCAAGGCTATCTTAAAAAGGAAAACGAGCGTAGTACAACTAACCGAAATGGAATCATACCAACCCAAAACATGATCTCACTAGGAAAAATCCACACTACTGCTAAAAAGGCATATGCTACGGAACTTGCAACATTCAAATCTCCATGATGGTGATAAAAATAGATTACGAGGAAGAGAATTTGAAAAACAAGTTGGTGATCTCGACCATAAATGAGGAGGACCTACAAGCGTCAAAAGGGGAAATGCCTCCTATAGCACAGCACAATCTTCTTGTTAAACATATGAAAACTTTACAGGCTTTAAAAGCTAGAGCTGGCAAAAAAATAAAAAATGCTTTCACATTTCTTAGGTAGAGTTTGAAATCACTTAGAGTGTGTTTGAACCATGCAATTGATGATATTTCATTTCAAATAATCAAAATTTGTTGTTTAGAAAAGGAATTGGAATTGGATTTCATACGATTTGACTGGATTTGTTTCTATAATATGAAATCTGATGGTAAATGAACGGATTTCGTGAGATTTAAATTTGCTTGAATTAAAAGTAATTACTTACCTATCCTACTATTTTCTGGATCTCTCCAATAATTAACCTACCACCACCGTATTCATTGCCGCTACCGCCACATCACTTTTATTACCACCACCCGCACTACCACTTCCACTACCATTATCGCCTCCACCATCACTTCCGCCACCATTACCACTGCCATCATCGCCATCGCCACCACTACTGCCGCCATCATCACCGCTGCTATCACAACCACCACATTTGCCACCACTACTACCGCAATCATTACCGCCACTATTACCACCGCCGTCGCCGCCATTACTGCCGCCACCATCATCGGGACCACTACCGCCACCACAACCAATGTCACACCACTTTTACTACCACCACCAGCACCATTACTATTATCACCACCACTACCATCGCTACTGCTGCCGCCACTACCGCAATAACTATCATCGTCGCTACCGCCACACCACTTTTACTATCACTACCAGCACCATTATTGCCACCACCACTATTGTCGCCATCACCACCACTATTGTCATCATCGCCACCGCCGCCACCACCATCGCCACCATGTGTTGGCACTAGCACACTTGAAATCTCTTACCGTAGTTCATTTTTCATTAGAAGTCAAGGATATAATTGTCTAAAATTTTATTATCTTTTCATTTCTTTTGTTCTCCAAACACAAAATACAAATTATGTAATTTAAATTCCCTTCTGTTCCAAACAAAGAAAAAAATGAATTGAATTTCAAATCCAATTTTGAATTTGAAATACAAATCCCAAAAGAATTGGTTCCAAATAAGCTCTTAAGGGTCTGTTTGAAAACCATTTGATTTTCAGTTTTTTTTCCAACTTTGTAAACTGGAGAAAAAAATGCGTTTGACACACATTTTTCATTTTCTTTCAATTTTGAAAACTAATTTTTTAAAACATGGCTATTTTTTAAAACTCTCATTTTGAAGTTTTAGGTTTGCAGTTTTTGTTTTGAGACCACCACCCGTCGCCATTGGCCGACCACCTCCACCACTACCAAAGAAAAAACTCAAAATAAAAACTGGGTAATCAAATACCTATATTTTTTTGTGAAAAATAAAAACTAAATTGATTTTGATTTTAGTTTTTTGGAAACAGAAATTAAAATTGTAAGTGATTTCAAACGCTACTAAGTTTCCAATATTTTTTCTCCAGTTTTGTAAATTGGAGAAAAAAAACGCGTTTGTTAATTTTTTGTTTTTTTTTTCCTTCAATTTTGAAAACTCCATTTTGGAGTTTTGAATTTTGAATTTTTGTTTTTGTTTTTGTTTTAAGACTACCACCCTACCATCGCCACCCCGCCGCCACCACCACCACCAAAGAAAAATTTCAAAAATAAAAATCGGGTAATCAAACACTCAAAAGAAAAAAAATAAAAATTAGGTGATCAAACACTAATTTGTTTTTGTAAAAAATAAAAACTAAACTGATTTTAATTTTAATTTTTAAAAAAATTAAAATTCAAAACTGTAAGTGATTTCAAACAGACCCATCAATTTACTTTATGTCATATCAAGAGTACTTTCCTTCTAACCAACCAGCGTGCTATCGTATCGCCGATCCCGTGATGCCGTTAGAGCGGGGGGCCAGGTTTGGGAATGATTGTACAACCGAACTGTTGCTCCCGAAGGACAATGCATCATTCCGAAGTCTCAATCTATGTGATGAAAAATGTCTGTATCTCCTTCGTTTGGTGGTGTGACAAGAGGAAGAAGAGGCTAAATTTGCTTATAAGGAAGAAGCTAAATTAGTTTGAAGATAAGGCATAACAGTTTGTGTGGCATGAGTTCGTTCAATGGCGTGGTACATGATTTTAGAGACATTGTAAGGTTTCGATCGTGACTTTCCTCGTAAAAGTTTCCTGGGTGAGAACGCAACACTTTTCTTGCTCCTAAAATTAGCACAAAACAATTCACACTTGTCGCTAAAACTAACAAACTTGTCTTCTCTGCCACTTTTGCATTTTTTATTTCTTTTACAATGTTAGACTACGAGAGAGATTAATACGAACAGGGTGAGGTTAAATTCCTGCCGCTTCGTAATTAAGGGTAAAAAAACGTCACTCTTGCCATGTCAAGTTACAAAAATATGCCAATTTAGCCCAAAAGAAAAGTCTAATGGTGAGTCAATATTCAAGAGAGAGTTATATACATATTTAAGCACATAGATTTCTCGTTTTCTTTCTCACCAACTTCAACCATTTTCATATCAGTAAATTTTACTCTAATCTCGTTTCAGTGATAGATATTTCTCACAAACTTCAACCCTTTTCCATAGTCTTTTGGCGCATTACTTGACTTATCATCATCATTAACTAAAGACGCTAATTGAGATTAAATTAACACAAAGCCAACAGAGTAGTTGACTAACCAGGCAGCTACAGACCGGAAAAGGGGTAGTTGCATGTGAAACCGGATTTTGATATATTAAGCATTAAAATATTAAATTTAGACTTTTGCAAGTAAGGTTCTGAAAATGTGTTCTTTAATCGATTATTCCCTTTTTATGATTAGGACGGTAAGAAATATTTTCGCGTGCGTCAATCAATCTGGGGGATCTTAAAGCGCACCTTCCGAATCTGGGAGGCTAGTCCCAAAGTTTGAATCCTCACAAGTCAAAGAAAGAAAAAAATCTCCTTGACCACCGAGCCAACACTTTAAGGTTACTAATAATTTTCCAAACGAACTCGTATAAATGAATTATTTTGCTTTGTACCAAAACTTAAGTCTCGTCGTCAAAATTGCATTAATTTTTTTAATATAAATAAAGCATACGTATTGATTCGTGCCAGATTAATGAGATAAAAAATGTCTCATTTCCACCCTTTTACAAAGAAAGCTCTTTAACGAAGAAAGCAAAGCTAACTAGTCACTCACTTGGTGAATCTTGATTATATAACTCTTACTTGGTTGTTGAAGGACCCTCGGCAAAACAAGATAGAGAGCCAAAAAGGCGAGCGGCTGCGTCTGCATAGACTCAGGTCAATCATAACTCATAAGCCATTGTCCCCCACCCAACCATATAGTTCTTCAAAAGGTTTTCCAGGTATCAAAACACGAGATATAGGAAAGTCTAAAGTGGAGTCAATATTCAAATCCCGTCTTCACATTTCCTTACTTTTCAAAGTCATTTTCCCGGAGATACCCTTGTCATTAATTGTTTCTATGCTAGTTCAAGGCAATTCCGTAGAGAAAGGATTCAAAGGAGGAATATGCGCAAGATTTCAAAGGAAGAAGATGCACAAGTAGGAAGTAATTTACTCAAAAAGGACCAACAATTCAGTGTTGAAAGTTGTTGGGATTTGCGGCACATTCAACTGCAGACGCTTAGTAGTTACCGTACATATGAAGTATGGGAGGGGCGCGTAGAAAAGAGTTGTCAGTGAGACTATTGTAACGTTTGAAATCATTTACAGTTTTGATTTTCTGTTTTCAAAAAAATAAAAACAAAAACCAGTTTAGATTTTATTTTTTACAAAAACAAATGGGTGTTTGAGTAACCAGTTTTTATTTTGAGTTTTTTCTTTAGTGGTGGTTGCGGTGAAGGTGGCCGGCCGGTCGTGGCTGGTGGTGGCCGGCAGGCGACGGTTGGCGGTGGCGGTTGGGGGAGGGGAGTGGTGGTCTCAAAATAAAAACCAAAACTCAAAACTCTAAAATTGGAGTTTTAAAAAATAACCCTATTTTAAAAACTAATTTTCAAAACCGAAGAAAAGACAAAAACTGTGTGTCAAACGTGTCTTTTTTTCTCCAATTTACAAAACTAGAAGAAATCAACAAGTTTTCAAACAGACCCATATCTCACGCCATCTACTCACATAACTGACGGATTATAGTATATCACGATGTCTTGAATTTTGATTCAACTCGACGCGTTGCTCAATAATTATTGTAAAACGAACACAACTTCTTGATTCATTGTTTTTTTTATCTCGACCCGTTTCATCAATTGACTTTGTATTGCGAGTGTTTTAGTGCTGTAAACCCTGTGATCAGTGATTTAGGATGCCTTTTATGTCCATGGATCTTACCTAATCCATTGTTGAATCTTGTCTTAGGTTTTGGGTTCTGAGCCAGAAGACTTGTTAGAAGAAAGGATTGGATCCACCATTGCTTGTACGTGTAACACATTGGCCACTTAACATCTTGCCCTGAGATTTACGCGGAACTTGTATGAATTTGAAAGCCACTTGCCAAGCAAAATCAGGTCAAAATTCTGAGAAATTTCTTGGGTCAAAATGATTTCAAGGAAGCAGCCATGTCCACTGAGGAGATGGCTACATGGACGTCCATTGACTGACTTTCCTATTAAAAAAATTGCTACCAAATTCCCTTCACTCATCATTCAACTATAAATACCCCCTCCCTATACCAACTATAAACCACCACCATCAACCAAAACCCACAGCAAACTCCACCATTAACTTAAAACTCTCGCCAATGGAAGTTGCCAATATTTGGAGTCCATACACAGCAGTATGGCTGGCCATTGCGGCCCTCTTCCTCCTCTCCCACCGCCTCCGTCGCCGCAAACTTAAGCTCCCTCCCGGCCCAAAATCATGGCCTATCATTGGAAACCTAAACCTCATAGGCTCACTCCCCCACCGCTCCCTCCACCAACTGTCCCAAAAATACGGCCCCATAATGCGTCTCAAGTTCGGTTCCAACCCTGTCGTCGTCGGCTCCTCCGTCGAAATGGCGAAATACTTCCTCAAAACCATGGACGTCACCTTCTGCGGCCGCCCCAAAATGGCCGCCGGCAAGTACACCACCTATAACTACTCTGACATCACTTGGTCCCCTTACGGGCCTTACTGGCGACAAGCGCGCAAAATGTGCTTGATGGAGTTATTCAGCGCGAAAAGACTCGAATCGTACGAGTATATTCGTGTGGAAGAAATGAATTCGCTTCTTAACGAGCTGCACAAATCAAAGGGTACGAGCATCACCTTGAAAGACCACCTTTCGACGTTGAGCTTGAACGTGATCAGCCGGATGGTGCTGGGGAGGAGGTATTTGGATGAGACAGAAGACTCGGTGGTGAATCCTGATGAATTCAAGAGGATGTTGGACGAGCTGTTTCTGTTGAATGGAGTGTTTAACATCGGGGACTCGATACCTTGGATCGATTTTCTGGACTTGCAGGGTTACATTAAGAGGATGAAGGTGTTGAGCAAGAAGTTTGATAAGTTTTTGGAGCATGTTTTGGATGAACATAACGCAAGGAGAAAGGGGGTGGAGAATTATGTGGCTCAGGATATGGTGGATGTGCTGCTTCAACTTGCTGATGATCCTAATCTTGAGGTTAAGCTGGAGAGGCATGGAGTCAAAGCTTTTACCCAGGTACATTTTAGACTCTACTATTTGATCAACCCAACGCTGCATATGTTTTTCCAAATAAAGATTTCGACCGCAACTTGATAGTAGAAATAGCCAACAACTCTCGTTTATCAATTCAGGTTGCAGTTAAGTCTGCGGTTTGTTGGGACATTTGGAATCATAGCACTATAAAATTCTGATTGGCATCATCACGTTGTTAGACATTCAATAAAGAATCACGATAGTAATTATCGAAACGAAAAGATCAGTTTACTAATAAAAAATGACTTGGGGGTGAACATCAGTCCACAAGTGAGATGACAATAATTTGTTTCTCTAGCGTCACAAAACTAATGCATGCCAGAAGTCGCTGAGTGAATAGTTCGGTACATTGGTACGTAGTTCCTTGATGGAGGCTTTGCCATGAAAAGATACTTTTTAGTAGGACACACTTCACAAACAACACCGAGTTGTCCAGTTCAATTAATAGGTACCGGAAAGGTGGATGTGACTCCTTTGGTGGAGGACACACTTAACAAGTAACTCCAAAACGCCCACTTCGGTTTCATTTGATAACACTTTCAGTTTTGATTTTTTATTTTTATAAAAAAAAAAAAAATCAAAACCAGTTAATTTTTTTTTTTTTTACAAAAACAAGTAAGTGTTTGATAATCCAGTTTTTTTTTTTTTTTTGATTACCCAGTTTTTTTTTTGAGTTTTTTCTTTGGTGGTGGTTTGCGGTGGTGGGGCGTGGCGGTGGCCGGCCGTCGGCGGTGGTCGCCAGCCGGCGGTGAAGAGTTGCGGTGGGCGATGGCTGCCGGCGGTGGAAGGGTGGTGGTGGTCGCCGGCCGGCGGTGGCTGCCTGCCGCCAGCGGTGGACAGTGGCGGTGGAAGGTGGTTGCCGGCGGTGGGAGGGTGGTGGTGGTCTCAAAATAAAAATCAAAACTGAAAATCGGCATTTTTGGAGTTTTCAAAAACAGCCCTGATTTTTTAAACTGAAGAAAAAAAACAAAAAATGTCCGCCAAACGCACTTATTTTTTCCAGTTTACTAAACTGAAAAAAAAACTGTGTCAAACGGGACCTTCATTTATCTATATTATAAAGCTGGATTACTACTTGCTATATTATATGAACGAGACCTTTATTAGCTTTTATTTTTGCAAACTGCCAAATTTTTATATTCTATGCAGATTGGTATATGTTTGACTTGTTGGTAATCCGTTATTCTATAACTGTAACCCTGTAAAATGTGACTGAAAGATAAAGAAATAAAATGCTAATACATCTGATCATTTGATCCCCAGGATTTACTTGCTGGCGGAACCGAGAGTTCAGCTGTGACGGTAGAATGGACAATCTCCGAGCTCCTAAAGAAGCCAGAGATATTCGAAAAGGCAACCGAAGAGCTCGACCGCGTCATCGGCCGGACTAGATGGGTACAAGAGAAGGACATACCAAACCTTCCTTACATCGAAGCTATAGCTAAAGAGACAATGCGATTGCACCCCGTGGCACCAATGTTGGTCCCCCGACTTGCCCGCGAAGATTGCAAGGTAGCCGGCTACGACATTCCTAAAGGAACCCAGGTGCTCGTGAGCGTGTGGACGATAGGGAGGGACCCTGAGCTGTGGGACGAACCGGAAGAGTTTCGTCCCGAGAGGTTCATCGGAAAGGCTATTGATGTCAAAGGGCAGGATTTCGAGCTACTTCCCTTTGGCTCAGGTAGAAGAATGTGCCCTGGGTATAGTTTGGGACTGAAGGTTATCCAATCAAGTTTGGCTAATCTCCTACATGGGTTTAACTGGAAATTGCCAAATGACATGAAGGGAGAGGACTTAAATATGGAGGAAATATTTGGGCTTTCAACTCCTAAAAAGTTCCCACTTGTTGCTGTCGTTGAGCCTCGGCTTCCACTTGATATGTATGCCTGATGATCGATAGGGTTGCTTTTGGCCATGCTAAGTTTGCTAGCCCAGTTGGCTGCTTATGCTGAAATTATTATGTGTGTATCATAACATTATTAATGAATGATGACAAGTTTGTTTTCAACTTTTCGCATTGAACATCAACTACATATCTAACCTATTTAAGGGACAGATTTTAAACTTAATTTATACCTTCTGTCTTGAAAGAAGTTTTCATCGATTGAAAATTCCTGGGCCAATGAAAATGACTAGCGCTTGAAATCGGAACGATTGTTTGCCGCTCTACTCTTGGTTTCCATTATTCTTTCGGTTCTGTTTTCAGTGTCTTGATTAATTTTGCGCTTTGAATTGTTTAAAGAAACACGTAACTCGTAACATTTATTTGATTTTTTCAGAAATCTTCACACTCATAACATTACTACAAACAGTAGTTACACAGTTACCTTATACTCCTGTGTGCATTAATATCAGCACCGGAAAAAGACCGAAGCTAATGGATGCCTTCACTTGGCACCTCGCTCGGCACTTGAATGTCGCCTCTGCACCCGGTATTCCGATTTGTTACCGTTGTACCCCTTTAGTCTCTCGAATCAGACGCCTTTTCTCCAACTCGTCGGCGGCGTCGACTTGTGGCTCCGAGTTGACCCGTGCGGCCACGGCGGTGGACGGCTGCGACTACCGTCACTGGCTCGTGGTCATGGAGCCCCCTGAAGGGCACCCGCTACGAGACGAGATCGTTCACAATTACTATATCAAAACCCTCGCCATGGCCTTGGGAAGGTATATTTCCGTTACTTTCCCCTTTTCTGCTTTTGGTTCATGTCATGATTTATTTGAAACGAGCATTCGCAAGGAAATGTTCATTGTTTGGAGCAATCAGTTCATATTAACGAGCTGGAAATGGCATATTTCAACAGACATTTAAGCGTAGTGTTTTTCTTTTTCCTAATTTAGCGGAAGAATTACAAGTGATGCCCGGTACCTCTAGAAAAACAAAAGGAGACATCATCCAAAGGGATGGTCTAGGGAAATGGCCAACATGGCCTTGGAGGAAATTTTACCTATATAAGCTTATTAAAAATGTATTACCTACAAGTTTACAGCCTTCCTGAAGCTTATTTGAATGTCTAAAATATCACTGCCCCTTCACCGGAATAATGCTTTCTATGTGAATATTATTAGTCCAGCACTTAATGTTGGTTCACTTCAATGAACCTATATAGTTGTAGAGGAGTAATCATAAGTGGGCAGTGTCCAACACCTTGTTTATGGTGACAACCAATAGCAGCTGGTGGCCTAAGCAATAAGTGCAGCTGCAACTGGGCTTCGATGCAGACATTGTCACCATAAGCGACCTCTTGGGGATTCTTGTAGAGGGCAACGAGTTCAGTTTTGCCCAAGATGCAAATTTTGGATATGCATTAGGTGTTTTTCCTTGAATTCTCTCAGCAAACTGAACTTAAGTTGTCCAGACCCCAATTGCTTTATTCCTTCTTTCTTGTTTTTGCGTGTTATGACTATCTCTGACCTCTAAGTGTTTGCTCTGTGTGTGTGTGTGTGTTTTTGGGGGGGTGTCATAAATGATGTCCCCGACTATGGAACTTTTGGGTGTGAGGACCTCTCCTCTTTTCTTCACATTTATTCGTCTTCAAAAAATTTTATGCTTATTGTAGTTTACAGGTATAAGTATTTTGCTGTCGCTTGTGGTATCTGTACAGCAAAGAGGAAGCAAAGAAATCCGTTTACTCTGTTTCTACCAAGTACTACTATGCATTTGGTTGCAACATCCCAGAAAATTTGACTGGCAAAATCAAATGTAACTTTTTAAAAGGTCCCTTATCTTTACACTTATTTTCAGTTCTGGAATTTTTTTTGATCGAAATGCACAAATTATTGTGCAGCCTTGGCGAGGGTGAGATGGGTTTTGCCGGACACTTACTTACATCCTGTTGGAAATGACTATGGAGGTACTAGTTTTGGTTTGTTCTCAATTGTCGCTACTTATTGATAAGTTTATGATATGAAAAGCAGTACACCTGGTGTAGGATGTAAAGTTCATAAACAATGTGGAATACTTTATGTGCCTCAAAGTTACAATTTACTTTAAGCACTTCTGATTTTTCATTGGCATTTGAGTGCTTATGGACTTGTTGAAAATTTGAAATATGATAATCTGAAGCGTATACATCAGAAGTTCAAGTGATGAAGCACAATGATTAAGAAAAGACATTAGGACTCGTGGCTTATATCTGGAAAGAATTGGAACGATTTATCTACTGTATGATGAAAAGAAAGAGGCGTAAAACTTTAGTCTTAATATTTTAGGGGGGATACGCTATTCTCTAATTAGAATGAACCTTAAGCATTTAACTATATGACTATATTTTTGGTTGAACTGACCACAGATTTTCCAGATAGCATGTTGAGGTTCTAAATCAGTGTCTTTCAAATGTAGCTTGCCTTATCTCAAGGCGCTTCGACTCCAACTAAGCTCAACCCAGCCAAGCTTTCTACATGAATCCTTTCCTTCCCATCTCACTATCCAAATTTACGCTCACCATGAATTTCTTGCAAAGAAGGCTGAACTTACAATTTTTGGTAATTGGTACCTTCATGCTTGGTTTTTTTTTTTTTTAAGGTCAAAGGATCTCTGTCGCAATTTGTCGCTAGTACTAATATCATATCTAGTGATCTGTCTCACGAGACAACAACTATCTAGCTATTTTCTTTCTAAAAGAAAAGTGGAGATCTGAAGGAGCAATAAGAAAATCTCTATCTATCGCCATGCAATGAAATCAACTGTTCCTCTAGGTGCACAGAAGGATTGAAAGTTCTCTTAATCACTGACCATATGGTAGATACTTGTGTTACTTTTGCCATAAGCCTCCCTCCTCAGTTGTCATATTCTTTCAGGCGGTATGAAGAATTTGTTTTTTAGGCCCAGATGCATTGAATGCATTCGTTTATTTGTATTGTGATAAAGATGTTTCTTGCAGGAGAACCATTTATCGATGGAGACGTTGTTCCATATGATGACAAGTACCATGTGGACTGGCTACAAGATCAAAATGGGGATGGACGTAGGAAGAGAGCTCGCTCAAGGAAAGCGAAGCATAAGAAAAGAGATAAATCTGTATAACTTGCTATTCGACTTAAGGATCTCCAGCACTCCGGACAAGCTACTTGGTGAAAGTAGTTACAATATGAAGAAGTTAACAATTCATACGGAATCCCAAGATTCCAAGCCGCCCAATGGTGTTAGCAACTGCAAAATGGATGCTGCTGCCAGAAAGCAACACGCCATTCATTTGTGTGAACTGCTGAAGGCTAGCTGGTCAATTGAAGTACGATGTGTCATGATTGTTCAAGTGGTAGTGTTGCCTTCAGTCCACCACCAATTGGGAACCCAAACAGGCTGTTATTTGTTGTCAATTGCAGCCCAGTCCTGAGGTATATGTACTTACTCAGGAATGTATAGGAAAAGATGATGATTTCTAATTACGGTTCTATTCGGTATGTGACTTCTTTTACTTCACACTGTTCTTAGACAGAACGGCCTAATATTCTTTCTTTCGTGTTTTCTTGCTTTAAGCTGAAACCTACTACTGTTTGCCTGTCTTACTTGTAGCAAAATCCTATTGAGTGGAAATTTTAGAACTTAATTTCAAGGGCTATCATCTTTCTTGACAGGCTCTGAGAGAAATCTGTGTATTTGACTGCAAGAACAAACTTATAGGATCAACTTTTCCGTGTCTCTATGTAACCCAGTATATGGTGGAATATTTTTGTGTCAATGTGAAACTTTGGGTTTGGAAGCATCTAATTGTTAACTGAGGAAAGCGTTTGGGGGAACATATGTATCCTCTATTTAAAAATTTAGCTTAATTACGATCACCATGCCGCTGGTGCGTAGAAGATTTGTAGTCATTCTTTATAGTTCTATATAAAGCAGTATCAGAGTATACGACACGAGATTTTGATGGGCGTATTCTGTGCCTATGCCTATGACCCTTTCTGTGACTCTGGTTACCTTTCTCAATCTTTTCTACTACCTTTTCTTCCCCGTCTTTCCTTTTTTCTCTCGTTTCAGCCTCCTCTTTTCCATGACCATTTGCTATTATTAGAGCATCACTTCCCTTCTCGCGTTCTTTAGAGACAATGTACACAAAAGACCCAACGGGCATGTCATTGAAGTCCAGGGCATGCTCCAGTGTCTCGACTGCATCACCCATGGTAGGCCTTGACTTAGCGTGGTGGCTCAAGCATTGATAAGCCAATGCAGCTGCCCTTTTAGCCCCTTCCGCCGAGTACTGGCCCTCAAGTCTTGGGTCCATTACCCGATCGAGCTTCTGGGAATCCTTCAAAAATGGTCTTGCCCACTCCACGAGATTCTGCTCTCTACTGGGGCGACTCTTGTCCATGACTTTCCGACCTGTTAGTAGCTCTAATAAAACTACTCCAAAGCTGAATACGTCGCTCATACTTGTCAAATGTCCTGCAAAGTGGAATAAGTTCGTAGGTTATTATGTTTCCCGCACCCAACTGAGGTTTCTTGAGCCGGCACGCCTGATTAATCCCCTTAATATCGCTACGCATTAGTGATCTTAAGTTTGAGTCAGTTACCTGTCATAATGTATTCAGGAGCAGCATAGCCGTGTGTGCCCATGACTCGCGTCGTGACATGCGTTTCATCTCCTTCTGGACCATCCTTAGCTAGCCCAAAGTCAGAGAGCTTGGCAGTGTAATCCTGGTAGAGGAACATAGGTTGATTAATTACATTTGTATTTTTACAATAGGTACGCAGAACATTAGAGTACAAATAGGGGAGGAGATTACCGAGTCCAACAGGATGTTGGAAGCTTTAAAATCCCTATATATAACTGGTTTCTCTTCTCCATGGAGAAAAGCTAGGCCTTTTGCAGCACCCACTGCAATTTTTATTCTTGTCAACCATGGCAAGGAAATTGTGTGCCCTGCATAAGTATGAATAACAAACGTCTTATTATGTTTTGGAGAGCATATATTAAGATGAAATATAAGTAAGATAAGGGCGTAGCTGTGAAGTTGTACTTCTGAATAATTGATTCTCTAGGTTTCCCCTTGCCATGTATTCATAAACCAGAAGCCTGTGCTCATCCTCGCAACAATATCCGATCAACTTCACAAGATGGGGATGTCTCAGTTGCCCAAGAAAAATGACTTCAGCCTACAAATAGAAAAGAAGTGAAAATGAGAACAAAACGCATGACTAAAAATATAAATCTCTAACATGAGCAGAACAGACTTGGTTCTTACCAGCCATTCTCTGTGACCTTGACTGCCATCCAAATCCAGTAGCTTAACCGCAACAGGTTGAGCCTCCAAGCCAGGCCTAATCTTGTCATCAATGAACCCCTTGTGGACGGGACCAAAACCGCCTTCTCCTAGATAATTACTGGGTGAGAAGTTTTGCGTGATCAGTTTCAGCTCCAGGAGCGTAAAGATGTGAAGGTTCCACCCGATGAGAGTATTGGAGAGGTCACTGATCACAGAGAGCGGTGAGCCCGGGTTACTTAGGTCCGAGAGCGACAACCTTTTCGAAGAATTCTGTTTAGAAACGTGGATTTTAGGCTTTGATCGCTGGTTATGATTCTTGAAACAACTAGGTAGCATAGCCTTCCACTGTGCCATGATTATGTGCAGAAAGATGGCTTTGTAGCTTAAGTTGGAGGTCTGGAATCAGTCGTGGTGGCTTTGTAGGAGGAAGGAGATTAATTATAAGAAGGCAAGAGATAATATACGTTTGGTGGTAGTCGTTTTTGGTTTAGAAAAGATTTAATAGAAAGAAAGTCTATAGGCTTAATCATGACCATATACTTTCCTTTGTTTGCGAATAAGTATTTGTTTGTTTGTTGTTACACAAACACAGAATTCTTCTAGCTCTAGAAGGATGATGATGATGATGACGATACCTGGTTTTGTCTTTCTTTTTTGCATTTCCCTTTTTATCTCGAGTCTTAGGTCTCTGTATTAAACGACATTAGGCCCTGCCTTGACTTTGAAAAGGTTAAGTTGACTAACAACAACAACAACAACAACAATTTTTGGTGTCAGACCTTGTAGGACTTTTGGAAATGACGTTTTTGCTGCGATGTGAAACTACAATAAGTTATATGATTCTTAGCGAAAGCTTCTTTAGAGAAGATTTTACGATTCAAGAAACAAATTTTCGCTTTGATTTTGAACTACAATAAGCCGTATGATTCTTATCGATTCTTTTTATGCTCTTGATCAAAGATTTTTTTTTTTTTTTTAAGTTAAGAATTAGGTATTTGTATTTTGAAAATGTTGAATCTTGGAAAGGACACAACGGCGTCAACCCATTCCTATTTCTCCAAGGAATTTCAACTTTCTCTTGCTCGATGGACCACTGGTGCCTTCACACCCTCAGCTTTTTGTTATCAAAGTTGGTCAAGCTTGTTTTATTGTACTAGCAATATTATTGCTGTTATTGTTATTATTATTTGGTATTTCCTTGAGCCTAAAGAGGCCTGAAGCATGCCCCAGTAGAGCCTAGAGAGGCCTGAAGCATGCCCTGTCATGTTGTTTCTTTTCTAACAACCAGCACACCCCTCTCCCAAAAAGAAAAAGAAAGAAAGGAAGAACAAATTTTGGCTCATACCCGGATTGTAAGAATTCTCCTTGAACCTAGCGTATAGTGTTAATTAATAGTCGCTAAATATTTTTAGTGGCTTTTCTTCTAACACTTTCAGCGAAAATTATTAGTAGTATTTTTTTAACGTACTAAATAAATGTCACTAGAAACATTTAGAGACGATTGATTGTCGCTATATAGGGGGTAGGGAGAAGATTCCTCTAATCAAGGTAGCAGCCAAAAAAAAATTGTGTCTTCATAGGTGTAAATCCTTGTACTTTTATTAAGGCGCTATACATTTACGGTGAAAAGCTTTTTTAGTCAATTTTTTTACATTTCTTGAAATCGTTCACCTTCATTCCTAAAATAAATTAGCGGTGGTCATTTACGTACTTTACAAATTACTAAAAATCTATCATGCATTTTTACTTTCGAGTCCCCTTGCTCAGCTCTATCTCGCATCTTTACTTTTCTTTCTCGAAAAGCAGTTCAAGACTTTAATGTCTGAGTTGCACTGCATTGCTTGTGCTCGAATACGACTCCGGGGCATGGAGCATGCTTAAATGGGAAATAGACCCAAGAGTCTTCATAAATCAGCCTTCCATACGGCAAAAACCGTGAAACTTCCACTCAAAATTCAACTGAAATTGTCAAAATCAACTAAAGGAGGTCTTTGAAATGGGAAAATACTAGGTTTCTGCTTGGTTGGTAAGGAAAGTTGCAAGTCTGCAACGCTTGACAGACTCCGGGGCCTCTGCTTCAACAATTGCAGTCAGAAATTGAGTTTACAAATTAGAAAGTTTAGTACGACTCAAAACGGAGACTCGGTCCAAAATGGCTTGTGAACCCTCTTAGTAAAAGTTCTCAGCTAGAGAATTGAAGCAATAGGTTCATGACTAAGAATAGTTCGACTGCACCCGGTGAAACAACATCAAAATCAAGGCAACAACATCAAAATCAAGGCAATAGAGTGAGTTGGACAAGAGGCTGAAGCCAAAAACCGTTAGACAACTTGCAGGAGGTAATGAATGACATGTTTTGGACTCGTAGTGTGTCGAAATGGGTTCTTTACAAGAAAAAATTACTTCTGCCCAAAAGGGTCCATAACTTCTATTTAAGCAGTTTATGCGTACAGGCGATTTGATCGACCCTGCTCGATTTGATCGACCCTGCTCTTGTTACATCATTTGCATATTTAGATGCTCCTACTGTACTATCAAGAAGAGTCAAGGTCAACTATACTCCAACTGGGATCGTTAGTGAAACACATTATGAAACTGCACAAGAACGATTTCATTTTATATTAAGTGAACAAAGACCGATAGTCCCGACTATCTAGAACCTCCTATCGCATCGGTCCTTTTCTCATCAAATTGTCCTAAGTAATCCAACAAAAAAAAATGTACGGATTTTTTAATCATTACTGTCACATACCATGCTTTTGAGATAAAGGACACACTGAATATGCTTTTCAGAAAGCAGTATGGTTTTCCTTGAAAAACTACCTTACATGCGTTCACGACAAGAATATTCCCGCTCAATAAAGTGCAAGAACCTGGTACATTGAAACCAAGAACATGTCCCTAGTTGGGTACAGGAGTTCACCCATGATGGGTGCATACACGATTCGCTATATGGAAGGCCGTTGGCAGTTCAAAAAAGCTTCGAGACTTCAATTATTCTTCCGCAGATAATGATTAGTGTAGGCTTATTCAGTTGGTAATATAATAATGCACTCTATTATTACAAAGATTATGGAGGTGGATCAATATATTTCACTTGTTCACCTGTGAATTGAGTGCCTTGCAAAACTTTCACTTCCAAGGAAGGAGACATGGACCTGTCAAGGCACTTCCCTCAAACCTTGAAAGCACAGTAAAAGAAAATTTAAGTTTCATTTCCTTATAAATCGCAGGCAAAATCTGCCTCGTTTGATCTTGCCCCTTCCTGTTTCATTCCATTAATTCTTTTCTGTTCTGTGACGATATGTGGAAGAAGGCCGCTGCACACTCTTGCCTCCCTTCGATCTCAGACACAAACAAATGATGTAAAGCCTACACTGTTGAAATGATAGAACAGGAAACAACCAACATATTGACATTGGCAACCACTCTTGCAGAAGCTCTGATCTTTATGCTCAGCACCAAAATACAGCTGGACAAAAGAAAACGCTGCTTCCGGAAATTTACACCTGTTAGAATAATGGAATATGCATAAATTAGGTCTACGAAGGACTCGGCTTATTTTGGGGATTTACACATCAAGTTCCTACCAGGTAAAAAAAGTTTTTTCTTGATTCATACCTCGTTGTCCAGGGAATAGCCAAATGAATGCTATTTACAGAATAAGTACCCTGCAATACTGAAGGGGTCAGTGCCCTTATATTTATTCTGAAGATACATGATGACATAGAAGATGCACATAGCAAGCTGGTAGTACACACCTTCGGCACACAAAATGGTTTCAGCAAAACTGGTTACAGCAGGAAAGCACCAAGCATATAGCAACCAGCAACACTGGCTATAGTAGAAAATCACCAAGCGTTCAGCAATGCCGATGATCTATTGTGTATACCAAATGCTATCTGTAAACAAGGGATCCATTTTGTTGTTGTCTCAAGCTTTCAATGAGCGCCTGGTAGAATGATTTCAGGGCCTTGACATCGTTACCCTGACCACAAAACAAATTGAAGATACACATGGAGGGTGCAGTTAGAACCAAATGCTCGAGCTATAAAATTAAGTCATTCTAGAGATTGATGTACTTCTGGTTTTCGTCTAAATACTCTCACTTTTATCAAAGTAATGTGGATAAAGAGCAAAACTGCAGAATATTTCCCCATTTATCCTTGATGGAAATTGTTCAGAAAGCATCCTTTTGGCTATTGTTGCTTGAAAATACTCGGTTATCACTTTGTAAGACTACGCTATACTATTGCAATGAATTTCAGTTACTAGATATAGTTCAAGTTCAGCGTGAGCTTCCTAGAGGCTTGAACACGGGCAATGCAGCTAACAATGAGTTCTAAAAGTTCCTAAACTTAAGGCCTAACTAAGAAGAGGTTGATGCCCACTGCAACACAGTTAAATTAGTAATTCCCAATCTAAACAATCATCTTTATCCTCTTAAGAAACAATAGTCCAGCTAATAACAATACCTGCAACTTTTGACAATATTGCTCTGCCATATCTTGAGGGCAATGGGCAGTTGGGAATCCTTTTGATACAAAATGAATGAGAAAATCGTTGCCAAATTTTTCATACATGACCTTCTGAGCCAATACTATTTCTCCAAATAAAATAAGCTGCATAAGTTTAGATCAAGGTTAATTTGTACGGTACCAGAAGAATAAAAAGATAAACATCTTTAGTCAATATGATCTAAAACTGAATGCATTGTTGTGTCTGGTGTGGGAGAAGGGAGAGGGGGAGGGTGTGGGGGGATTTAAACTTCAAAGAAAAGAAGGAAAAAAGGACAAACAAGGCGAGTAAGTAAATAGATGATGCCGAACCAAAATAACAGTGGAGTATCATTTTAGGTAAAATATTAATGTGACGATACATCCAAGTTCAGAGTTTGAAACATGGATCGAAGCTGTGAGCGAGGTAGATTGGGTTCAGTTTACACAACTAACAAATACTAGGGAATAGAGCTCGTTAAGGCGATCTATACAGTAGAAATTAAAAAAAAAATGAATTCTTATACAGCCTGCCAAAAAGAAATGCCCTTAAATGAGTGGCTAATGGTCGAGTATGCCCTCTCTACCTTGACACTGTTATATACTTTTATATCACAGACACCAAGAATATGGAGATGATACAACTTTGGGTGAAAGGTTTCATTACTTAAGTCCCGATAATTGAAAACTTTCATAACACAAGGCTTGACAATCAACAGTTTTATGCCTACATAGTGGCTCCCACAAACTGGGGTGAGCCTTCTCATATGTTAGGTCTTGCACAAGGAACGTAATCCTTCTTTCTTTGCAAATTGAAATTGTTGATTAAATTAGTAGTTGATTTAAGTGATACTCTTATATTGGATTTTTGAGAAGTGCAATGTTATGATGAGATGATGCAATGACATGGAAAACATGTGTCCACTCAACTCAATTCCCTAAATTGAAGGAAGAAACTAAAGAAAATAACTGGCTGATACGAGTGCGTCTACCACGGACATTGGCGCATCAAGAGCAACCATTTCAACATCGCCAATGAAACAAAGCGAAGTCAATGCCCTGGCTCTTGATTCTACTTGTGACTCTAATCAAGCCCGCATTAGAAATCACTGGTCCCTGGTTCACGTGAGAGCTATAACGTTCACTATATTGCGCATGAAAAAAATAGGACACCGAAAAATAGACAGCCTGCTGCAGATTGCAGAGTGACACTGGACAACTATCAAAAAACTTGTCACTTCTTGCATTTAAGAGTTTTAGTAAAGCTGATAGCGTCACGGACAATCTTCTGTCACGAATGCCACAATGATAAACAGGATTAGTTCTACTTGTGACAGCTGCATGAAAGACTTGGTGGTGATCACAGCATGTAAAGGAAATACCGATAACAATGCTGATTCCGACATATCCTGATAACCACCGAGGCATTCCTGCAGCTGCTATAAGAAACTAATTTTGGTGAAAATAGCTGCATTGGTAATGGAAGATTGCCCTCTCGCGAACAGCATTACTTGAACTCCCAGAGGTAAGAAATGGCATATTTTCTGAAAGCTGTCCAGATTCACTGTGCAATCAGCAGCACACAGTATATATTCTGCGTGGCCTATTTTCTGTGTTTAATATCACTTAGTGTCCCTTAAGCTCCCTAAGGGCTCTAAAGATCCGGATACCGCTCTGATTCATTGGGCTTTCTTCTTGGTCCTTATCAAACCTTTATTCACCAACACTTGTAGGAGAATGCTGACCAGTTGGTTTGGCAAATTTTAAGCCTCATTTCATTATTGACTATATTATGGTGGTGCCTTCCTTTTTGTGATAGATATATAAATTTTCACGTATATATAGATATATGTAAGAAACGTGACCAGGTCATCATACATATTCAAAAATCAACTGTTATTGCATAGTCTAGGCACTTCAATCATGCATACCTAATCTCAATCCATTTGCAAATACAAAACTTATGGCATGGATAACCATGGTTTGAACAATATTTGGACAAGGCACTTCTTGAACTCTGATTGACTTGAAGTTTGAAATGCATGTCACAAGTGAGGAAATCAGCGGTCGGTGTTATCAAGGTCCCCTTAAATAAATTGGCAATTCCCTAAGGACTTTCATCACGTACTCACTGTTCCACACAGACACACACACGCGCGCGTGTGACGTATCTCTGTTCATATTTGGTTGCGTCTATTAGGGAGGAAGAACTCAAACCCTCTAGAGAGGAAATGTGGTTCATTGGTCTAAGGTCTAGAGCATGGGACCATCTTTAGATACTATAGCAACAGGTTGCCTACTACCCAACCACCATCAAAATAACAGGAAAATGAAGAAACACCATGTAAACTCACAGTATTTGCATCGCGAAGCTCAAAAGACTTGTCAAGCACACTGTACAAGCAACAGTTCGTTGCAAATGCTTCAATTACAAAACTTTGGAAACCAGGTACCTGAAAAGGGAAAAATATTCACGACTTTCAGTATACCAAGTAATTCCCACAGCTGTAGGGGAACTAAGGGGTCGATTACCTTCTCTTCGCCGTAAGGCCTGGTGCTCCAATCTTTAATTAGCTTAATGAAAATTTGTACACATGCCTATGAAAAAGAATGGGGAGAGAATGGCTTAAGTTCTGATAACATGAGAAGTTAATAAAATCCAAACTTGTAGGTAATCGATAAATGCAGACAACTGTATCATTTTTCTAAAATTTAGAACTATTAGACACCTTTCTGATAAGAATATCCTTGTGATTACAGGAGGTGAACAATAGTAACTGCATCATAGGGTCCAAGTAGCCCCTGCTTTTGGGGGAAAGAAAAACAGAAGACAGATCATGTGTAGTTATCACATGAAGAAACGTGTACAATGTTCGCTGCAACTCCTGTAGTTCACGAATTTCCTACAACAGAAAGCAAACAGTTGTGAGACACGAGGTTGATTACAATCTACCTCCACAAAATCACCAAGTAATATATCAAGAAGGTATCTAGCAACCACTAATTCCCAGGGATCCCTAGAATTAATATGCTCATTCCCCATACGAGCAAATATTACTATTTAATGTGAGATAAGAAGAAACTAACAAAATATTTCCGGATTGAGTTACATCGAAGATGCCAGCTGAATGTTTTGCAGTTAGAAATGTCAAGACACGAATAGAGGCCACACAAGCAACCTTATAATACCTCATTAAATATCATAAAAATTATGTGTACAAAAAGTCCACATCCAAAAAAGGAGAACTTAGAAATTATAACAAACAATTTAACAACTACACGTACCTCAGTATTGGAGCCAGGTCCTGAAGGAAATGCATCCCTGGGAAGAATATTAAATATCCTACTCGCAAGAACAGGGTACAGTTCCTCCAGTATATCATGGACTGCAGTGTTGAATTTGCAAATTAGCTGATTGATTAACACAAGAAAGCCAACCAGTTCCTTCGGCTGCAACAATGATATGAGTAAAATCAAAAACTTTGATCTTAAAGAGAAATATAATAAACAACCAACGAAGGTCTAAGAGAACGCCCCAGAAGCATTAATTTCTCCAGAAGAAACAAAGCATTGCTTCTCCATCAAAGAAGAATATATCACGAGGAACGATGTGTATAGTGAATACTCAACTTTGGCACTTTTATAAGCCCGCTCCCACCCCCTTCATCTACTTCTTTTTCCCACAACAAACGGTTGCATATACCTTAAACAGTGTAGATATTTCACAAAATAATGGTTGCAGCTAATTGCAGGCAACACTCGTCTAATCACCTATTACATGTTTATTGACCACAATTTTCTCCACTCACATATCCACAAAGTTTGAATTGGTTATTAACGTAGCAAGCCCCATCTATCCATCATGGATGGCTCCTACTCGGACCATAAGATACACTAAAACTTAGCCATAACTCAGATGAAAGTGCTTTCATACCTCACTTTCCGCAAGCAATTGCCCCAAGGCCTTTGGAAGATAAGGAAATACAGAAGCACCCAAGGTATCCACCATTCTGTGAATAAACGATGTCACCTGAAAATATTGGAGTTAGGTTAGGTTGATCTAAACATGATGCAGCATGAGAAAAAAGTGCTCTACCTCATACCTTACACCGCAAAGGCTCTATCTTTGGAAATACAATAAGGATTTGTAGGAGAACGTCCAATGTCTGGAATCAGGAGAAATCAGGAAAAATATTAGCAAAAGTAACATGATCAGCTAGTGAATGGACTTTGATCAACAAATAGATTTTCAAAACAAACCTGCTTGAACATCAGTCCGATTGCAGGGCGACTCGCAGTTACAAGACGCTCGCTGAAGCCCTAGAGAACGAAGGCACCACAAGAAACAAAGAACAAGTACACTAAATCATCAATGATTTTAAAAAAAATGAACTTAGATATCCCGGGTTATAAGTTTTAACTTTCAAATATCAAAATTCCAAAAGAGGTTTTAAGTGCTCTGCCAGAACAAACTAAGCACAATTTATTGCAATATACCCCCACCAAGCAATAGACTTCAAAATGCAAAAGAATTTATGTGAACCTTGCTTAGGGCATTAATGGCCATAATTATCTGCTGGATATTTGCTATCTTTGCAGGAGACTCTTCTGGTTTCTGAACTTTAGCATTTACAAGCAGCACCTCCACCTGAATGAAGGGAACAATTTAAGTTTATATTAAACATCAAGTTGATGAAGACCAGTCCAGGAATATCATCTAACATGCCAGATGGAGAATAATTTCAGACAAAGCTACTTAAGAAAAATTAACATTACAAAATATGAGGGCTTCCCGTGCTAGCCTATATCCTTCCAGTTTAAGAAAACGTAACATAAATATGACCTGCTGACAAAGAGGAGTAAGCAGCGATGAAAGATAATCAGATTGCTTTCCTAGCGGTACGTCTTCCATCCCAATTAATAAGCCAATTGCCTGTGAAATACAATTAAAAAGACACAATATAAATGCCAAAGTACTTCCAGTTTATAGCCTGCACACAGGATGAATGAAGGTAAACAAGTACCTCAAAAATATGACTACCATCTTCAGATCCCGAGAGCTCTTTTGATGCAGAATGTGTGCTTGTAAATTGAGCTACTGCATCTTGCAGACTCTGAAAGTTCATTGGAGGAAGAAGATCAATAAATGACGACAATTTAACGGAATGAACAAGCCCAATATACAATTGTCTAATAAGGAAGATAATCAATATACCTGCAAAATTGTCTCTATGAAAGGCACGAGTTTTGCTTTGAGCAACTTCACAACCCTCATGAAAAGATAACTTGCCCGTCGGCTCACATTAACATTTTGATGGTGTATGCCTCTTTCATCAAGAAAAGCACCTAGAACCATCGGTATATATTGGTTGTTCTCCTGAACAAACTTCATGTATCTCGCTATTGTTTCCAAATACACGAGCGCAACAAGCCTATTGGAGTGGCAAGGAAACCTTGTCGATAAGAGCATTGGCACCAGTTCTCCCAAAAGACCACTACCTGTTCTCATCGCCTCGTCGCTTAATGACTCTCCGAGTGCATAGAAGAGGGAAAGTGCAGCTTCTACCTCTTCAGCGTTCCTATCGGCAGAAGATGCAACAGCACTAACCAACGAGTTTCTGATAAAAATTAGTGTCACCTCAGATGCTACACGACCTACATTGCGAAGCAACACAAATAAATCCTTTCGGAACTCCACCATCCTATCTTCCTCTTCTCTTCCAATTTTATCCAACACATCGAGATTATCACGGTAAACAGGATCAAAACAGATCTGCGTACGTATCACTTCTAATATCTGACCCACGTGAAGAAGCTGAGCATCCCTCAATGGAGAAAGGCTCTTCATTGTGGAAACATAACCAGAAAGAAATTGCACGATACTGAAAGTCATATCAACCTCGCAGTTCTGCATTACATAGAAAACAGAGGGTAAAACCTCATTCAAAAGGTCCATCGAAACCCCCTTACTATCTGCAGTGTTCAAGCGCTTAGAGCACTCTAGAACCTCAGTTGCATATCCCGTAAGCAGAGCTGCTACTTTAGAAACCAACTCAGACTCATCGTCCCCGGTTACCAAACCAAAAATCCTACTCATCTGAAGGCTCCTTAAAAGGGTAAGCTTGGGTTGCGGCTCCATCCGCTTAGACACTACAGCAAGAACACAACTGGCGGCAGCACCACGGACTTGATCTGCCGACCCATCAACCAATATTAGCTCAAATAACAATCGGATAAACACATCATTCACTATTAAACCAATGTCAATCCACGAAATATATCTCCTCATAGACTCCAAAACAGTAGCACACAATTCAGCATCGGAATTCCTGTACATGGACACAATGTCATACCACGCTCTAACGACTTGAGTGATACACTGCTGCCTCATTGCATCCTTAACACGCGCGGCAACAGCCACCTCTTCTGGACTACGCGGGTAGTCCAAGCTAATCAACTCCTCATCCAAAGCATTCAAAACTCGACAAAACATGTCGATAACCACCGCTCCTCTATTTAAACTCGGCAGAAAATCAAGAAACACCGACGTCCAAATCAATGGGTACTCAAAGTAAATCAATGTAACCAATACCTGAGCGAGCTTGTTCTTTATGAATGCGGGAGCCTCCAAAACCCTAACCGAGTTCTCATCATTAACGCCCTCGAAACACGCCATCGAAAACACAGACTTCCTAATAAAAGACTTCTCCTCTTGACTCATAGATGAGTACCGCACGCGAAGCACTTCATGTAAACATTGTAAACACCAAAATTGAACTTGTACTAATTTACAAAAAAATAATTTTTCGATACATATACTACATATAGATGGGTTCTCTTTAATCTGTTGGCAGAATGCAACTGCCTGCGATTTCAGGACCGAATCAACAGTCCCTGATTCGTCGAAACTGATTAGTATAGCCTTTTCGAGATCGCCCATGTTTGCATAAACCCTAAAAAAAACCTCAATTTGGTCACTCAATCTTAAAAAACTGCTAATGACAGCTGGAAAAGGCTGGGCTTTAACAATATGATGTGATTAGGGTCTGATTAACTGATCGATAAGAAGATAAACAACAGACAAACACAGGGATTGGAGTGAGAGATCTGTGGCTTACCTGCGACCGAGGATTAAAAGGGTAAAAGGGATTTCGATTCAACGAGGCTTCTTAAGGCTAGGGTTTTAAACAAACGAATGAAACAATCTTAGGGTTTGATTGTTTTGCAATGCTGGGTTGGATTTTCATACAGCTCTGGTAACAAGGTTTATGAGGACGGAGGCTTTTCAATAGCTGATCTTATATACTAGTACTCACTGAGTCTGAGAAACGGAAAAGAAACCCACTGAGTCGCAAAAAATAGTATATATTAATGAAATATTAATTTTGTCAATTGTTTCTTTTTTATATTTTTATATGAAAATTCGATTCTATGTCACACAAATAGGTTGCATATTGCGTAGCCTCCAAGATTTATGTCTAAGCTTGAATTATCTTGGTGACATAAGCATGGTATACAATTTCACATTGGCAATCCTTTTTATTGTGCTTTTTTATTAGTATTAGTTATTGACACACTGACGTTATTAATTTAATTTCTAAAATTATGTATGTTCAGTAGTGATAATCAACGAGTTTTTATCTCACACTGATTATCTTGGCAATAAATTTGATTACGCGTTGTGGCACGCTGCAATTCACGATCATTTAACGGTATTAACAATGACAATCTTCGTCATTGCTACAATGCATGCTTCTAGATTGGCTTTGTATCAAAGCAATAGGATGATAAAAATATCATTCATAACTTCAAACCGGTAATAATATCATTGGTAATTAACAGTTTGGAGCCATACAAAAACCTTTTAAGAATAACAACACATTCATTAAACCTATTTCAAAAGTTTCTCACCTCCTTACCAAATAATACAACAACAAAAAAAATGATCATCGTGAAAATGCAATGGCACTCGTTTATTACTCAAATTCGATATTCTCAATCCTATATTTCATTTATCCCACGTTATTTTTTGTCACATGGAGGAGTGATGGAAAAAAAGCCCAGATTTTCTGGCCAGTGACGAGACCACATGTACCCTATGGTGAGCACTTGTCCAACCTTGCATTTGAATTTTTTTCTAAATGCTAAGTTTAAGGTTTCTTGAGAAAGATGTTTAGAAATTATCTATATTCATACTACTTCTAAAAGTGTAGATGAGTGTAAATCATTTTTTGAATACAAGTACCCCTCAAACTTTTTCAAATGTCATCAAAATCCTTGGTTGTTGACATTAATGAATTATCACATGGCCCTTGGAAGACTTCTCATCTCTCAATGCTAGATTCATGGTTTTTCCAAAGTATATATCTATATCTTAATTATTTATCTCTATATTTTGATCTATATCTATAACAGTATGATATTTTAGTTAGGAAAAATTTTTGTTGCTATCCCGGTTGAAGGAATCTTCCTCTTACCCCCTATATAGTGACAATCAATCGTCTCTAAATGTTTCTGGTGACTTTTATTTAGTGACGCTATAAAATGATGCTAATAATTGTCGCTAAATTTATTAGAAGAAAAGCAATTAGAAACATTTAGCGACTATTAATTGTCATTATACACAGGGTTAGAGGAAGATTCCTACAACCCGGATAGGAGTTAAAGTTTGTTATGTTAGTTATTTATTTAGTCGTTCCTTATCTGATTCCCCTCGAAACTTTATTTTCTTTTAAAGAAAATAGAGATTTAAATCTACAGTATCTTTAAGTATACCATATGCCAACGTGCATAATGAATACTAACAAGACATCAATTGCATAATGGTAGTCGTTGGATGAAGCTTGTTAATGACATAAGTTGGCCATGTCCTTATAATACTAATTTATGGCATACTTCTACCCTACTGAGAAAGACATAATTATATACGTAGAAACATACACGTGTATTAATGTTCATTAACTAGAGTAAAAATAAAAAATAAGAAGAAAAAGACGATTGAATACACAAGGTGACGTTATCAAGAACTATGAAATTTTGCTCATTTGACGACATATGATATCTTAAACTTACTTACGAGACAATTCTTAGAAAAGGTGGCAATGGTGGTATGGATGAAAACCGATAATGAAAAGAATTGATAAATATGCATCGTGTTGTCTATATTGTTGAATTTGCATCAATTTTAGTTTACATACAACACGTCTTAAATTTAAAATACCCACTTCATAGCATTATGCTCAGCTTGTGCTGGTGAGTAAGTATGCATCTTTGTTCCATGTTGTTCCGACTTATTAGATGTTAATTATTAGGTTTTTGAATTTTTTGTTGCATAGCGTATATGTTTTTGAATATAAGTCTAAAAAATGCTAAAGACTATAATGTTAGTTTTAAAGGACTTTTTTATTGACAAAAACATAATGTACAAAGCCAAAGGCTAATACCACATGTTCAATTGATGGTGTTAATGACAAATTACAAAATAAGGTTGTGTGTAATCATTTGCATACTATATCATTCTTGTTCATTTCTCTAAGTTATAGTTATAAGAACAACAAAGTCTGAAAAAATTGAGGATGAACGAAGCAACTCCAATATGTTTTTTTTAATTAATGATCAAGTATTAGCGTTTATGTGTAACGTACGTGCATTACCTCTAGTAATTTATAAAGCTTTGCCCACCTTAAAATTGAGAGTTGTTTGCCTTGAGATCAAATTTTGTCCATGTTATTCATGAATTCTGGCCTCGCTAATATCTTTAACTAAGAGTTTAGTATATATATTAATATTAATATTAATATTGTTGTTGTGTACTGGTTTTAATTTGTTTATTTAGTGGGCCGAGCCTGAACTACGTACCCAACTCTTTTACAGCCCGCCGATGGCCTGCCCGATTTTAAACCCATTTAGGGCTACACGACTTCGGGTTACTTTTGGGCTTGACGATCCTAAAATTTAATTGGGCTCCTTCGGGTTGCAGCGAATATGGGCCCGAAGATCAAGAATGAAACTAACCAACCGTCATATACTTGGGCCTGTCCTTTGGATGGCAGTGAACATGGGCCCATAATGAACCAAACCGTTATATATTTGGGCCTGGTGTACAGTCTACAATTTTTTTTATTTTCTATACGCAAAGCCGAGCATAGGGCTTTCTTTCGTTTCATGTCCCATAGGACCGTGCAATAAACTAAGCTACTCGGACTCAAATCATATTCACTCGGCTACAAATTTATTTGAGTTAGGTCTGTGAAGTAAATAAATGTACAAAGTTGGGCTCGAACTTGATTGAGATCAGTTCGAGAGATAAACATGCCAGACTTGAACGTAATTAATATATATATATATTAAAGTTCAACGAACAAGTTTGAGCAACTACATATTCGGATTGGCTCGAGTCATTTACCGTGGCACATTTACGAGACTGGCATTCTCTAGGCTTTGTTACCGTATCTTGTCACTACCCTATAGGACACTCAAACTCATGATGACATTGCAAAAAAAAAAAAAAATTCCAACCATGCCAATTTAATGGATGAAATATGATTACAAGTCAATTTCTAAGTAGCTTGTGGTTGTAACAAAATCAAAAAAAGAAAACGTGTCATACGTATGTGGGCCTTGATAGAAGAGTACATATACTTTGTTACAAATTTATAGAAAAACGAGAAACATTAAACTTTAAAAACTTCAAAATCCTTCTCATTTAATTTTAAATTCTGATTCTCCTTTCAATTCAAAATTCAAATTAAAAGAGAAGGACTTATATGGATCGAAAACTTGAGATGAAAAAATATATATAAATAAAACACTGAAAACAGTAACTAAGTTGGCGTTTTAGAAAAAATAAGTGACATAGGATAATGGAAACACTTGCGATTTATAAAAGCATGTGAAACACGAAACTTCCGATGTGGGATATAAAGGAAATTTTTGCCGGTGCTTTTCATGCAATTTTGGCTCTTATTAAGATAATTTGTTTTATTATAAGATTGTACCTGATAAGGATAAAAATGCACTAACAATTAGCGCACACTATTTATCCTTCCCAAAAGTTATATTCGATTAAGGCCCATTTTAGTCGTTTCATTACGTTTAACTAATCATTAAGGACTCGGGCTTTAGTCTCATCGGAGATGGATCGACTGTACAATTCTATACGGTAACTATCATCAAGATACACCTTTCGGTCCTTCACTTCTCTCCCTTGCAAAAACTGACTTGGCGGCATCACATACACTTCCTCTGACAACCGTCTGACGCTGTAACCGTTATCTTTCTTGTGTCCTGCAGATCTCCTTGTCGTATTAGATGGACTTTTAAATTTCTTCGACAACAGTGTGTACGTTATCATATTATAATATTATTATAAGACCCTTAAAAGCCAAAAACATATTGAATATGTGATTACGATTGCCATTTAATTAAGTCCAAAAGTAGGCCATGCAAGTGCCCCCCCCCGTCGTAGAGAGAACATGGAAATGCCTATGTTCCACTTGTAGCTTGCACGTTTTGGAGACATGAGCCCTACACAACAGTGCAACACAACTGGCATTTTACACACGCATTCACGTGTCTTTCGGCAGATGCAACGTCCATGCTACGGCGATGGGAACCTTTCACCGGAGCAAAAATTGAATGATGTTGGAGCATTGACTTCATTTAAAATCCTTAGATATGATTTATAATTTTTGGAAACTATGTAATATTTTTTATTATAGATATATATGGTTTGGGAGGGCACATGATAGATATTTGTAACTAAAAGTTTATAAAGCGACCCACCAAAAGTTAGAATTTTTTTTTTTAAAAGAGTGTTCAACTAGCGAGAAGAAAAATATATAGAGTCTCTACCCATAATATTTTCTCCAATTTTACGACGACGTAGAGGGTTCATTTATAGATGATGATGAGTTTGTTGGTTATTGTAGGGTTTCGGTTTATCCTAGTTAAGTAATTAAATTGACACGCACTCTTTTTCTAGAGATTTGGTTTTGATTCTCCGACTAATTACACCGGCCCCTATTAAGGTTTATTATTATTACACTCTACTATATGTTTAAGAAATTACAGTCAAATAAATGAGACTTGGTATGATCTTATACTTTGCACGCTTATTCTAATACTGTAACGAAACTACCCTTTGCAAAGGAGGGCTGCAAAAATGTGTAACACCTCGGCAACTATAAAACTTGTGTTTGTAAATTAAGGCTATATCCAATCAATCATTATGTTTATGTACATGAATGGAGAAAATGAGACAATTATTAGGGTAGACTCATGGCCGACAGGGGGCGGCAACCCTAGGCTTGACCTGTTGCTGACCGCCTCTTCGGCATTCCAATCACACCGTTAGAATATGAACAGAATAGCCCAAATGCATTCAGAGTAATCATCTCCTTGACGATCGAGATCATCGCCTCCTGGTACCCGTCAAACGTCGACGTACTTTTGCTCAACAAGTGCCTGCTTATCATCTACGGCTACTGTGCTACTCTATATCCCTCACCATGCTCAGTATTATCTCCTGCTTGGTGCTCGGTTGGTGATCAACTCAATGGCTTTGTATAAGTGTTAAGCACTTAATTCGTACGTGGTTGTAAAGCTTAGGCATGGTAGTTGTACAATTTTTCCTTGAATAGTGACGATTGATCTACTTTTCAGAGATCTTGAATGCGAAATTAAAATTTTAGACGGGTGAAATACACATCCTGATGATCTGTAGACCTCTAGAAATAAGGGATAAATTTGCTTTGGATCCATGGCTGCTCTCGTAGGAAAACAAAGCATCACGATGAAGAAAATAAACCACATATTCATGTTTAGGTCCAGCATTTGTTATAAACACCGGTTAACCACGAGTTTGATTTTTTTCATTTAAGTTATATAAAGGGCAATTTTGTCATTTTCATAGGTCAATATAGTAGAGTGTAAGTTGTTATGGTTGATATAGTGGTGTGCAATAAGCACAAACCTCAGCAAGGCCCAATTTCAGTAACCCTTGATTCTCACTTTCCGTTGTCGTAAGGATAAGAAAAAGATAACAATGTTGTATCAATTTGAGGTAATTCTAACCTAAGTTTAAGTCGTCTCATTTGCTACCCAAATATCATCTCCCACTGATTCATAAACTTGTGACCTTAAACAGAAAAAGAACAAACACTCGGAATTAGGTAATTACCTTGGTATCAAGTTCCATTTATACTTTTGAGATGTGTGGAAGTAAGACGAATTTTCAGAAAATCAGATCAGTTTTTGTTAAGAGATTTTTAGTAATATTGACGATAAAAGCATTCTAGAAAGTCACAAATACTCATAATATTTTTGGGTCAAACCTCAACTACAACGCACGACTTCTAGTAGTTGATAATTTCGACTCATTCTCAGTTCAATTTGCCACATGTAGGCTGTATCGTACTCCAAATTAAGGTGGAATCTGGACCTGCACAAAGGTGTGCTGCTTCCGACCTCTCTTGTTTGACTACTGAATCTATCTTATAGTCCACACCCATCTAACTTCAACCCACGAAGCCAACCGCTAGAAAGTGAAAACAAAACATTACACACTTTAATTGCATGGGCGGAGAGGCGGAGAAAGAAGGGTTCATAACTGGGCACAGCCAGACAGGTCTGGATTACGACCCTCTGCTCGATACGTGCACCAAACAAAGACTGTTCTTCTGCGTGTGTGCGTGGAGGAAGGCCGGGTGAGTACAGTCCAATTCAGCAGTCCGCAGCTGGACAAATGTAGGCAGCATTGCTGACCACGTGCCCGTTGGGTGGCTGCTGTTCGCACGCCAAGTGCTCGTTACACCCTTCACGAGTTGAATATGTGTAGACAGTATGTCCAAGGAGGATACCAGAACCATTGGATGAATCTTTTATACGTCGTTGTCATGCGTAGTTCTTGGAGAATAAGGGTGGCTGGGTGGGGCTCATTGGTAGACGAAGAAAGTAAAGTGTCGGCTCAGTAAACCCTAATTCGGATGGTGTGTGAATGAGCCGTACTCCAATGTCGACTTTATCATGTCTTGGTTCAGAATTATTGAACAGTTATCGAGAGGGAGCATGGTAAGTTGTTATATTAAACTCCTCTTACTATCGTATAATAATTGAAGAAAGGATAGATGGTCACGCTACTCCCTCGTTAGTTTTAACTCCGTACGTTATATATGAGAGCAATATTTATCGAAGAAAACTAATATTCATATGCCTGATAATAATAACAAAAGTAGTGGTGACGACAATAGTAATAATAAGTATAGCAAACGTTTATTTTCATTTTTTATGACTTTTCTTCCATTTTTTGGTCGGTAAAATGAAACTTTAACAATAATTGTTAATTTTTTAGTAATAAATAAAGAAGTTAATAAGCATAAAATGGTGAAAATATTATCTTTCGAATAACATAATAACAATAGTAATAACCCCGTATTTTGAGATTTGTATAAATAAAGGCCACCAACAAGAGCATAACAAGATATATAAATATCTAGGGATAGTTTGTATATGAATGTATATTTGTGTGTGTGTGTTGTGTTATACAGTGAAATAAAAGGAGGGAGATTTGAATACTGGGCTAGTCTAAAAAATAGAAAACTATTTAGATGACAGGGGAACACATAAATTTGTGTTCATAACCTATTCTGGACCGCACCCCGGGGCCCGCTAAGAAATCCTAGTGGCACGACACGTCACCCATTTGGCGGTCAACATCGCTCAACAAGATTGCTCGGTCAAAGTGCTCCGCGCCTTAGGCATTCAAACGGCGATCGAAAGTGCATTTCCCCCCCGAGGGGTCGGCCATCCCCCTAAGAAGGGGGCCGGCCCCCCACTCTGTAAGGGGGTCGGCCACCCCCCTAAGAAGGGGGTCGGCCACCCCCCTAAGAAGGGGGTCGGCCACCCACTTTGTAAGGGGGTCGGCCACCCCCCTAAGGAGGGGGTCGGCCACCCCAAGGGGGTCGGCCACCCAAGGGGGTCGGCCTCCATTTCCCTGCGAAGGGGGGAACTTGACGAGTGGCACTGACTTCGCGCTCCAACAACACTCAGACGTTATCTTCAGTAGCGCGACGCTCTGTCGCAGGCTCAATCAAACTGACGGGGCTCCGGCCCTCGCGGCGGGACGGGCTCGCAACCATGAACCCCTCGCCGGCTCAATCAAACTGACGGGGCTCCGGCCCTCGCGGTGGGACGGGCTCGCAACCATGAAGCCCTCGCCGGCTCAATCAAACCGACGGGCTCCGGCCCTCGCAGGCACAATCAACCGGGGGCTCCGGCCCTCGCCAGCACAATCAACCGACGGGCTCTGGCCCTCGCGGGCACAATCAACCGGAGGCTCCGGCCTTCGCAACAAGGATGGGCTTACAACCCTAAGGCCATCGCCGACACAATCACCCGACGGACTCACGGGGGGCTCCGCTCGTAGTGCTCCGGCACGAGGACCCCTCGTCACGGACCCTAAGCATAGCATGTGCGCTCATGTGCCCATTGACCATCGACACCACGAGGGCGATGAACCGCGAGTCACTCCGGGACGGGAGCAGGTCCTCGGAGGGCATCGTGGCCAGCACGCCTAGCAGTTGGCTGCAGGGGCAACCCTCACCGCTGCCAGGATCTCGGCGCGTCTCTTGACGCATCTCGTGGGATTCAGCAAGGGCTTGGACTGGAGGCTGGGGCAACGGGCTACTCTGACCATGCTACCGCAGTGTGGTCAGTCTCCTCAGACAGGCAGAGGGACGCTGTAAGGGCAGGGCGGCACGAACTCGGGGACCGGCAATTCGACGGACAATCAAGACTGCGAGACCCCCCTACGGCGACGTGTCACTCCCAGAGGACGACACGTGTCGGCTGATGACACGCGCATAGCTGTGCCTATATATAGTGGATTATGAAGCTTATTCAATGACTTCTCTCCCATTTCAACATTTCACTTTCTCTCTAAAACCCATTCTCTCTGGAGTTCTAGTGAGATAAACACATTTGGACCCCTGACATCGGACTCTTGACGCTGCACTCCCGCTACGGACTGTCGACCGCTGGCCCTGTTCGTCGTCACCCTGCCTGCGCGGCGCTGCCAGCCCTCGTGATCTGTCTGGGGAGCCTTGCTCTCAGCCCTTACTCCATCCTTGCTGTCTCCCACTTTGTCTACTTGGAAGCCAACGCAGACTGCATCCTTTGTGGCACCTCACGTGGCATGCGAACCATCTTTCCCCGGCAACATTTGGCGACTCTGCTGGGGAGGTGAGCATCGTGTTGCAGTCTGCCACACTCAAGCAACCTTGACTCAGCAACGCAGGGCTATCAGGACTACCAGTCACAACCTCGACCCAGTCATCCAGGAGCCTGTCACTTCCAGACTTAGAAAAATTTTTCAAGCTAACATCGTTCTAATGGCACCACCTTTGATGCCATCACCCACTCCCTTGGGGGCTTTACCACTTCCTAACCCCTTCTGCCTCACATTGCAGCAACTTGGTACGTGGTGCGCGGGGTGGCTCGAGCCACGCTAGCTATCGCCTATGTGACTTAGTTGGTCGTCCATACCTGCCCGTCGTCCTAAGTCCCCCCTCCCTCTTATCTCAACCCCTCGTGGTCGCGGTCGCAGTTTCATAGACTTAGAAAAATTTCTTCGTTTTTCGCGGACGGGTCACCACCCCCGCGACTTCACTCGGCACCCTCTTCACTTTTCCAGACTTAGAAAAATTTCTTCGTTTTTCGCGGACGGGTCACCACCCCCGCGACTTCACTCGGCACCCTCTTCACTTTTCCAGACTTAGAAAAAAAATTTCTTCGTTTTTTCGCGGACAGGTCATCACCCCCGCGGCTTCACTCGGCTCCCTCTTCACTTTTCCAGACTTAGAAAAATTTCTTCGTTTTTCGCGGACGGGTCATCACCCCCGCGGCTTCACTCGGCACCCTCTTTACTTTTCCAGACTTAGAAAATTTTCTCCATTTTTCGCGATCGGGTCATCACCCCCGCGGCTTCACTCGGCTCTCTTCACTTTTCCAGACTTAGAAAATTTTCTTCGTTTTTCGCGGACGGGTCATCACCCTTGCTGCTTCCCTCGGCACCCTTGCTCCAGCTCAACCTTTAGCAAAATCCTCAACACTTGAAATTTTTTTTTCTCAACACTTAGATTTTTTTTTCGAACCTCCCTCGCACCCTATATGCTTGTGGTCGGACCATTATCCTCTCATCCTCATTCTACACTTAGAATTTTTTCCACCACATTTTTCACCCTTTAATGCTCTCCCCCAACACTTAGAAAATTTTTCCACAAAAAAAATTTTCGTCACTCCCAACCTCCCTCTTCCTCTCCCTCTCACTTCAAACTTATTCTTCATCAAGAATTTGTCTTGCCCCTCATGCTCCTTTTATAGGCTCCCATAAAAAAAAAAAAAAAAAAAAAAATTCGCATTTTACTTTCAATTTCAAGGCAAACAGCAAAAGCAGCCCAGAAAGTGGGCAGAACCCACCCGCGTGCTCCGACCCGAGCCCGCCCCGCCCCGTTTTCCCCTCTCTTCACTCAGCTCCAGCGGGTTGCACACGCCCGCCCGTTTGCCCGAAACCCGACCCGTTCCACTGGAACCCTAAATTTTCTAAAGAACCCTAATTCTCTCTTTCCTCCTGGCGCCGCACCAACCTTGCGCCGCACCTGTCATGCGCCGACACCAGCTTTGCCGCGCCTGCCCACCGCCGACCGCCCTTCCCGGCGTCTTCCCTCCCCGCCGACCACCCTCCTCCCGCGCCCCGCCTCCTCGCCGCTCTCCTTCTCGGCCGACCGCGCCGCCGCAGACGGCTTCCCCTTCATCTTCTTCCCCCATTTCTTCCTCCACATCCACCACCACGCCGACTCCACCCTCGCCGACGACTCACCACCCCGACCCCCCCCTGGCCGACCCCACACCCGCCCCGACCCCCCATCGGCCTCTCTCTCTCCCTCTCTCCCGACCCCGCAAGCCCGCGCCCCGCGGCCGCCGCGCTGCACCGCGCCTCCGCTTCTTCCTTCATCATCTCCACCTCGCCGACCCCCCCTGCTACCCCGACCCCCACTCCCTGGCCGACCCTCCCTACCCACCCCCACCCCCTTCCTCTCGGCCTATCTCCCTCCCCGCGACCCTCACCACCCGCGGCAGCCCCTGCGGCGCCATCGCCGTCGACCCCCTCTTCCCCTTCGGCCTCCTTTTCTTGATTACTTCGGCCTCTCCACGACGACACTCTCCCCGCGACCCCCCTGGCCGACCCAACTCCCCACGCCGACCCCCCCTGCTATCCCGACCCCCCCTTGGCCTCTCTCTCTCCCTCTTCCCCGACCCCGTAAGCCCACCATCTCACGGCCCAAGGCGCTGCGCCGCCCACCCCCACCACCCCGCCGACCCCATGGCCGACCCACCTCCACCTTCGGCCATCTCCACCTCGCCGACCATCCTTCGGCCACCTTTGGCCTCGCACCCCACCCCTCACTCTTCACTTCAGCGGCCATAGTTCGGCCCAACTTCAGCCACCAAGGACACACTCTCGGCCACTCTCATCGACCCTTACCCATCGCACCAACACAATCACATTCACACCAAGGCCTCCACCCGCGTCAACTGAACAACCTTACTATCATCAACCACTACTGCTGCCATTCTCACAATGCTAACAAAAAAAAAAAATATTTCATCTTCGTGCGGATATGACGCGCATCTCACGCTCCCACCTTCATGTTGCCCCTCCCTTACATATTTTCTCACTTTTTTTTCCATACTTAGATTTTTTCGCAAATCTGGCTACACTCGCATCAACCGCGAGCCTGCGCTCCATCTCCGCGACCCTCGTCGCCTATCACCCGGGCAACGTCTTCGCGACCTTCGTCGCCCGTAGCCCGGGCAACGTCCTCGCGACCCTCGTCGCAAGTGCCCGTGCGCTCTCTCTCCGCAACCTTCGTCGCCCGCGCTCCATCTACGCGACCTTCGTCGCCCGCTTCCGCGCGCTCCGCGACTCCCGTCGCCTACATACCATCGCAGCGACCTTCGTCGCCATCTTCGCGACATTCGTCGCCCGCGCCCGCACGCCAGTTTCGCGACTCTCGTCGCCAGTGCGCTCTCTCCGCGACGCTCGTCGCCTATCTCCCAGGCCACGTCTTCGCGACATTCGTCGCCGGTCACCCGGGCGCAGTCTTTGCGACCTTCGTCGCCCGCACCCGTTCGCTCTCTCCGCGACCCTCGTCGCCCAGACATCATCTCCGCGACCTTCGTCGCTGTCTCTCATACGCCGACCATCAACAACTCTCCAGCCACACCACATCAACATCTTGCTAAGAGTTTATGCGTACGGCGCCCACTCGGGTCGCCCCTTCGCGCACGCCCCACGCAGGGGGCTTATGTTCCCACCCTATCTTGGCTACACCTATAGGCCCACTGGGGGTCCCAATTCTCATGACGCGTCGGCATAACTTTTCAACGCTCACAGGCCGGTCAAAGCAACGCATGCTCAAGTCACGTGCTTTTTTATTTATGAAGCAGTCTTGGTGTGCCTTCCCCCTTAATAGGGTCGGCCACCTACCTTAACGACCGACTATCGTTGCGCGCACGCCGTAGTCGCGACCTTCGTCGCCCGCGCGCCATCTCCGCGACATTCGTCGCCAACACACTATCTCCGCGACCTTCGTCGCCCGCACGCCATCTCCACGACATTCGTCGCCAACACACCATCTCCGCGACATTCGTCGCCCGTGTCCGCACGCCAGCTCCGCGACATTCGTCGCCCGTGTCCGCACGCCAGCTCCGCGACTCTCATCGCCAGCGCACCAGCTCCGCGACTCTCGTCGCCAGCGCACCAGATCCGCGACTCTCGTCGCTAGCGCACAATCTCCGCGACTCTTGTCGCCCGCGTACCATCTCCGCGACCTTCGTCGCCCGCGTACCATCTCCGCGACCTTCGTCGCCCGCGTCCGTATGACACCTCCGCGACTCTCGTCGCCCGCGCACCATCTCCGCGACCTTCGTCGCCCGTATGACACCTCCGCGACTCTCGTCGCCCTTGCGCCATCTCCGCGACCTTCGTCGCCGGCGCCCGCGCACCGCACTCTCACACGTCGTAATGCCCATACGCCGCGCCACTGATACATCCATCCCATTGTCTCTCTCTCACCCTACGTGCCCCAGGCACCAAGTATTATCCCGCGACACTCGTCGCCGCTCTCATGCACCATTCTCATGATAAGTGCCCCCGGCACCAAGTCTCGTACCGCGACACTCGTCGCCGCTTTCATGCACCATTCTCATGATAAGTGCCCCCGGCACCAAATATCGTACCGCGACACTCGTCGCCGCTCTCCTGCACCATTCTCATCATATGTGCCCCCGGCACTAAGTATTGTCCCACAACACTCATCGCCGCTCTCATGCAGCGTTCTCATGATATGTGCCCCCGCACTAGGTATTGTCTAGCGACGGTAGTCACCGCACCCGTGCGCCACAATCATGTTACATGCCCTCCAACCAAACCATGCGCACCTTGCCTTGGTCGTGCGACATGCTTCAACCCACTCTCCGGAGTGTACATCACCTGCGGGGATATGCGACTCCTCCGGGACACTATCTCTGCCAGGGAGCTCTTCAACTCCCCTTTCGCCAGGTAAACGGCTCCTCCGGGATGCTACCTCGGCCAGTCGGGTAGACGGCTCCTCCGGGATGCTACCTTGACTCACTCCGAGTGCTCCGGCACAAGGACTCCTCGCATCCGGGATGGGCTCTCAACCTTATAGCCATCGCCGTCTCAATCAAAGCGACGGGGCTCCGGCCCTCGCATCCGGGATGGGCTCTCAACCTTATAGCCATCGCCGTCTCAATCAAAGCGACGGGGCTCCGGCCCTCGCATCCGGGATGAGCTCTCAACCTTATAGCCATCGCCGTCTCAATCAAAGCGACGGGGCTCCGGCCCTCGCATCCGGGATTGGCTCTCACGCTTATAGCCATCGCCGTCTCAATCAAAGCGACGGGGCTCCGGCCCTCGCATCCGGGATGAGCTCTCAACCTTATAGCCATCGCCGTCTCAATCAAAGCGACGGGGCTCCGGCCCTCGCATCCGGGATGGGCTCTCAACCTTATAGCCATCGCCGTCTCAATCAAAGCGACGGGGCTCCGGCCCTCGTATCCAGGATGAGCTCTCAACCTTATAGCCATCGCCGTCTCAATCAAAGCGACGGGGCTCCGGCCCTCGCATCCGGGATGGGCTCTCAACCTTATAGCCATCGCCGTCTCAATCAAAGCGACGGGGCTCCGGCCCTCGCATCCGGGATGAGCTCTCAACCTTATAGCCATCGCCGTCTCAATCAAAGCGACGGGGCTCCAGCCCTCGCATCCGGGATGGGCTCTCAACCTTATAGCCATCGCCGTCTCAATCAAAGCGACGGGGCTCTGGCCCTCGCATCCGGGATAGGCTCTCAACCTTATAGCCATCGCCGTCTCAATCAAAGCGACGGGGCTCCGGCCCTCGCATCCGGGATGGGCTCTCAACCTTATAGCCATCGCCGTCTCAATCAAAGCGACGGGGCTCCGGCCCTCGCATCTGTGATGGGCTCTCAGGCTTATAGCCATCGCTGTCTCACTCAAAGCGACGGGGCTCCGGCCCTCGCATTCGGGATCGGCTCACAACCTTATAGCCATTGCCGACACAATCAACCGGGGGCTCTGGCCCTCGCAGCGGGCTCTAAGCACTAAGCGACGACCATGCCGAGTGCATCCAACATCGTTTCTGCGTACGGCGCCCGCTCGGGTTGCCCCTCCGCGCACCCCGCACGCAGGGGGCTTATGTTCATAACCTATTCTGGACCGCACCCCGGGGCCCGCTAAGAAATCCTAGTGGCACGACACGTCACCCATTTGGCGGTCAACATCGCTCAACAAGATTGCTCGGTCAAAGTGCTCCGCGCCTTAGGCATTCAAACGGCGATCGAAAGTGCATTTCCCCCCCGAGGGGTCGGCCATCCCCCTAAGAAGGGGGTCGGCCACCCACTTTGTAAGGGGGTCGGCCACCCCCCTAAGAAGGGGGTCGGCCACCCCCCTGAGAAGGGGGTCGGCCACCCACTTTGTAAGGGGGTCGGCCACCCCCCTAAGGAGGGGGTCGGCCACCCCAAGGGGGTCGGCCACCCCAAGGGGGTCGGCCACCCAAGGGGGTCGGCCACCCAAGGGGGTCGGCCTCCATTTCCCTGCGAAGGGGGGAACTTGACGAGTGGCACTGACTTCGCGCTCCAACAACACTCAGACGTTATCTTCAGTAGCGCGACGCTCTGTCGCAGGCTCAATCAAACTGACGGGGCTCCGGCCCTCGCGGCGGGACGGGCTCGCAGCCATGAACCCCTCGCCGGCTCAATCAAACTGACGGGGCTCCGGCCCTCGCGGTGGGACGGGCTCGCAACCATGAAGCCCTCGCCGGCTCAATCAAACCGACGGGCTCCGGCCCTCGCAGGCACAATCAACCGGGGGCTCCGGCCCTCGCCAGCACAATCAACCGACGGGCTCCGGCCCTCGTGGGCACAATCAACCGGAGGCTCCGGCCTTCGCAATAAGGATGTGCTTACAACCCTAAGGCCATCGTCGACACAATCACCCGACGGACTCACGGGGGGCTCCGCTCGTAGTGCTCAGGCACGAGGACCCCTCGCCACGGATCCTAAGCATAGCATGCGCACTCATGTTATCCTTGATCATCGACGCCGCCAGGGCGATGAACCGCGAGTCACTCCGGGACGGGAGCAGGTCCTCGGAGGGCATCGTGGCCAGCACGCCTAGCAGTTGGCTGCAGGGGCAACCCTCACCGCTGCCAGGATCTCGGCGCGTCTCTTGACGCATCTCGTGGGATTCAGCAAGGGCTTGGACTGGAGGCTGGGGCAACGGGCTACTCTGACCATGCTACCGCAGTGTGGTCAGTCTCCTCAGACAGGCAGAGGGACGCTGTAAGGGCAGGGCGGCACGAACTCGGGGACCGGCAATTCGACGGACAATCAAGACTGCGAGACCCCCTACGGCGACGTGTCACTCCCAGAGGACGACACGTGTCGGCTGATGACACGCGCATAGCTGTGCCTATATATAGTGGACTTTGGAGCTTATTCAAGGACTTCTCTCTCATTTCAACATTTCACTTTCTCTCTCTAAAACCCATTCTCTCTGGAGTTCTAGTGAGAGAAACACATTTGGACCCCTGACATCGGACTCTTGACGCTGCACCCCCGCTACGGACTGTCGACCGCTGGCCCTGTTCGTCGTCACCCTGCCTGCGCGGCGCTGCCAGCCCTCGTGATCTGTCTGGGGAGCCTTGCTCTCAGCCCTTACTCCATCCTTGCTGTCTCTCACTTTGTCTACTTGGAAGCCAACGCAGACTGCATCCTTTGTGGCACCTCACGTGGCATGCGAACCATCTTTCCTCGGCAACAATTTGGAATCAAGAGAGAAATCTTTTTTTTTTTACAACTTTTAGGAATTGCTGGGATTACAAACTTATTAATAAAACTTTTAAGCTAGACATGTCGACATGAAAGAAGGAGAAATGTGAAACCAATTTGATAGATTTAATTCAAAATAGAATAATAATATACATATCAAGTAGGAAAGAGAACATTAACTTTCTCTCAATTACAACTTTACTTTAATTAGATTCTCATCGATGGATTATACTTCTATAATTAGATTCTCATCAATGGATTATACTTCCATAAAAGTTGCTAAAATGACCTAGTTCCATACGTGTGTAAGTTGTAAGAAATTGTTCATTGGTCGTAAGTTTATATTTTAAGATGTTAACAAACGTTGTGTAGGCTACACGGAAACTGCAAGAGAGGCAAGTAAAATGATTGATTGTTTTCTTAGAGAGTGTAAGTTTTATTATACGGCTATCTATAATTACATTCTCATCGATGGATTATACTTCAATAAAAGTTGCTAAATGACTTAGTTCTCTACACGTGTAAGTCGTAAGAAATTGCTCATTAGTTATAAACTCTTATTTTAAAATGTCAATAGCCATCGCGTAGGCTCCACATAAACTACAATTAGAGGCAAGTATGTTAATTGATTGTTATCTTAGAAAGTGTAAGTTTCATTATATGCTATCTACAATTAGATTCGCATTCATGGATATACTTCTATAAGAGTTGCTAAAATGACTTATTCCATACCTATATAAGTTGTAGGAAGTTGCTCATAGGTTATAAACTTATGTTTTAAGGTGTCAATATATATTGTACAAATATATATTGTATAGGCTCCACGGGACCTCGAGGCCCTTTGCCAACTCCACCAACCCCTTTGGGTTAACTAATGGTTATCTTAGAGAGTGAAAGTTTCATTATACTGATGCATTGCCATGTATTTTTGGTCAATTAGGCAAATTTGTGGATGCATTTCACAATAACGATTAATTCTTGATAGGCCAAAAGAAAAAAAATGATATAAAAGAGAATTTTTTTTCGGTTTTAAAAAGATCGAGGAAACATAATTTTTAGCATATATTTCATGTTACCAGGTGTTCGAAGTACTCTGGAGGCAAAGTTCCTATGATCTTGGGTTTAGAGACCCAAAGTAAAACCTCTATTTGTACTCCTAATTTATAAGGTCCAATAAATCCAATCAAGAACACTCTGCACAAAGAGAGATTTAAAAAATAGCAGAAGGAATTGCTTTTAGAAAAATGTTTATATTGTTGCATACGAGGATGCATATAGTTTATTACGACATCCATCTTAAAAAATATAAATCGTAATCGTATGATCCGCTAATAACGTCCTTCTCTTTACTATTTTAAAAATAGAATCTCGTGTAATAAATTTTTTACATTTTGCAATTCTTGTTAAAAAAAATAATTGCAAAAATTCAAGCATTTATCTATCCAACCATGAGGTAAATCGACAGTTACTCCTCCGATACATTAATAATTATGCATCATTTGCATACCGCTGACAGCTTCGAATAAGTCATATACAATCTTAATTTTATTTCTCAAAAAATAAAGAAGAGAGGGGTCTGTCAATACAGCCGACTCTATTTCAAAAATAAAAATATGTGGTATATTATCCACTTTTATGAAAAGGAGAAACATAAAATAATAGCAACAATATACTGTCACAAGGACGGCAATTCCGGCCAGATTCATTCATTAACAATTTTTTAAGTTACGGAATAATTATTCTATATGACTAGCATTAGCGCAACAAAGATTAGTTTAATCTGTTTCTAGATTACGCATTGCTTGTACAATGAAAAACAAGATTATCCATAGATTTTGAAGATCACCTTAATCCTTAAAAAATTATTAAAGCCAACCCCACCCACAAATTAAAAATGGAAACCAAAAAAAAAAAAAGGTAAAAAATAAAAATACCTGTCTCTAGAAACAAACGCGCCCCCATGTTGGTCAACATTCTGGCACAAATTCCGTAATTTTCGGAACTCCGAAGGGCCATTCCAATAATTTCACCCACTTCCTTTGCCTGGCCGGTAAAGCAATAAAATTAGATCGAAAGAAGGAACAATTTTTCAGACTCTTCCGTATACAAAACTCAGAGCTTCTTCGACCTTCCTTCCTCACAGAAAATTGGGCGTTTAGGGTTTGTAAAGATCCTCCCAATTTACGCAATTCACTCTCCTTCTTGACTTCCCTCACTCCTACTCAGATATTACACTCACATGTTCCCTAAAAATTCAATTTTTTTTGTAGATCTGTTGTGTTTGGGTGTATAGTGAATAGAAATTTAGGGTTTTGATACATCTGATTCGATTTGTTTAGCATATTCTTTGTAGCTCGAAGTTTGTGATTAACCATGCCGGTTCCGACAATCGCGCTGTACGCGAGCCCGCCGAGCAGCGTGTGCTCGACGACACACCAGATCAACTCACACGTGTCCTATGACTTCGATCTGAGCGGCCGGTCTTCGTCGCCGCCGTCAACCACCGCCTCGCCGTCGCAAAAGCCGATGGTCGGCGGCCTCTCGTGCCTGTTCTCCTCGCCGACGGTCAAGCACGCCTCCGCGTCGAGCTATTCGAGCGGCGGCGAAGAATCGGGCTCGTTGAGGCACGACAAAGGGGATGAATTGAGCAGTTCGTTTCGCTATGCCTCGTTAGGGTCGTCGTTTAAGCGAGAACAGAGCCCGGTGTCGGTGTTTCAAGGCCCGGTTTCGTGTAGTGGCAGTAGCAGTGGGCCTGGTTCGTCCAGAAGCCTGCCGATCTTGCCCGGTTCATTTCGGGGGCGGAGTAAGAGGTTATTTAATGGGCTGGTTCGGCACGCGTTGGGGTCGTATGTGGATTATGATTCGCCCAGTTTTCGGTTGGATAACGATTTAGAGTCATCTGCTGTGGTAGATGAGCTTACGTTTAATATGGAGGATAGTTTTAGTGCCTCGGATTTAGAGCCCTATGCCAAGGATTTGCTTGTGGGTGCGCAGTTGAGACACAAGATGTTCTGCGATGACCTTGTTGTTAAGGCGTTTTATGAAGCTGAGAAGGCGCACAGGGGGCAGGTATATAACTAATATTTTGTTTGTCCAAATCTGTAGAGAGTTTTTAGTTGTAGGCTGTTGTACTGAGGATGTTTGTGGTGATTAATGTAGATGCGAGCTAGTGGTGATCCGTACTTACAGCATTGCGTGGAAACAGCGGTTTTGCTTGCAACAATCGGTGCCAACTCCACAGTTGTTGCTGCAGGGCTTCTGCATGACACGCTTGACGATTCTTTTATGAGTTATGACTACATTTTCCGGACGTTTGGAGTTGGGGTTGCAGATCTGGTTGAAGGGGTAAGAGCATCAATTTGATAAATTGTGATCCTTAAACTACTTTTGTTAGTTCAATAGTTAAATGAGTTAATGTTATAATTGTTGATTGTATTTTCTTAGCTCTTTGTCAATGCATGAAATTCTGTTTTAGTTAGTTGTCCATTGTTTTAGTATTTGTTCTTTCTGGGATGTGCTGCTATCAATGTCCAATTGGTGTCTAGATGCTAATTCCTTTAACCACTCATCGTGTAGTTGATGCAATTTGATAGTAGCTAAACCACGAATCAGATACGAAGGCAGTCCAAAATGCAGAAGTGTAATATGTAAGACGGATATTAAACATCACATTACACAAATTAGCAGTCGAAGCTGCATTGGAGTATTCCTTTCAAGTGTAATTTGTTTCATTTTGTAATGCATGGTCTATGTTCCTAGCAACATTGAGTTGATTGCTCATTGTTTGATGAGGTCGAAACTACTCATATTCTTCTATGATTAGCACTTTTGAGGATTCTCCTGTATCCCTTTTGCAACTATTGGAAAACAATGGAGGTCTCCGTAGCTTGTTTACTAAGAAGTTGACCTTTAGCGACATATACATGGTTTAATTGAACAGTTTAGATGTATTCTGTTTGTCTTTCATATGTGTACTTTGACATTTCTAATGGTTGATGCCATTCTGCAGGTGTCTAAGCTAAGTCATTTGAGCAAGCTTGCTCGCGAGAGCAACACAGCCTGTAAGACTGTTGAGGCAGATCGACTGCACACCATGTTCCTTGCAATGGCAGATGCTAGGGCTGTCCTTATAAAACTGGCAGATCGATTGCACAATATGATGACCCTCGATGCTTTACCTTTGAGCAAGCAACAGAGGTTTGCTAAGGAAACTTTGGAGATTTTCGCTCCTATTGCTAATCGCTTAGGGATCTCTACTTGGAAGGAGCAGCTAGAAAGTTTGTGTTTTAAACATCTCAATCCAGATCAGCACAAAGATTTGTCCTCTCAAATCGTGAAGTCATTTGATGAGGAAATGATTACTTCTGCTGTGGAGAGATTACAGCAAGCTCTCAAAGATGGAGCCATTCCTCACCATGCTCTTTCAGGGCGGCACAAAAGCTTGTATAGTGTTTATTGCAAAATGACGAAGTACGCGCTCTCTCTCTCTCTCCCCCCTTCTCTCCCTCCCTCCCTCCCACAGAGCAGCTTTCCAAACTTTAGCAGTGTAAAAATGGAATTTAACAATTGGAATGGATTTGGAAAGGTAATCAATGGGATTTGACAGGATTTGGTTAAACGGGCTGAAATCCCACCGATATAGCTCGGATTTTGTGGGATTTCGCTGAAGGTAAATCAAAAAACTTAAGATCCCATACTTACCACACCATACTAAAAACCTCATGCCTCTTTTTCGTTATTTTCCTCCCTCCCTTCGTACAATCTGCTTATATAATTTACCCTACATCTATCAATTATCTCAAAAAGGAGTAAATACCCGCATTCATAGGACACTGGTGAAACTGAAGTGAGTTTGGTTGAGAATGGTTTGCTGTTGGCGGTTGAGGAGGATCGGGTTTAATTGAGTAATTTGTTTTTCTTGACTTGTGAAGTGAAACGTTCTCCGGTTTGCAGTTCTTGTGCTCTGCTTAAATGTTTTTTCTGAGTCAACTGGTAAAATTGAAGTTTGGCATTAATAGGACTTTTTGGTTATTCCCGTTTTGAAACTTAAAGAAGTGTTGCTAAAGGTTATTACTTCAAAAATCGCTTGTAACCTATATAAATTTACATTTCCATGTGATTTTTTATAAAGTATGGGAATTTATGCAAGATTTTTTTTTCCAATTTCATGTTCTCCAAAGTCCAAACAGAAGTCAGGAATTCATATGATTTTAATTCTTGCTTGTTCCAAACAAGAAAATTTGGCTTTATTTCAACTCCAATTGCTTTTCAATTTGCATTTCGAAATCCAATCCTTTGTTTGAAATTAGTTTTAAACGTAGTGTAAGAAATTGTTGGCATAAGAAGTTGACTGTTGTGATTAATTTATTGCATATTCTATATTTTGGTTGAATCTAGTCTAATGAGGTGATTGTAATGATTATTTTGTAGAAAGAAGCTGACTATGGATGAAATTCATGATATCCATGGGCTGCGGCTGATCGTTGAAAATGAGGAAGATTGTTATAAAGCACTGCAGGTAGTTCACAATTTATGGTCTGAAGTGCCAGGAAAGTTCAAGGACTACATTAGTCATCCCAAGTTTAATGGGTATGTTTATCTCCCAGATTCAAGGTGCATCACTTCATTCACAGTCTCGTTTGTTCTCAAGTTATTCTCAATTTGCAGGTATCAGTCTCTACACACAGTAGTGAGAGGCGAGGGCATGGTCCCACTCGAAGTTCAGATTCGAACAAAGAAGATGCACTTACAAGCTGAGTATGGAATTGCAGCTCATTGGAGATACAAGGAAGGTGATTGCAAGCACTCTTCCTTTGTACTTCAGATGGTTGAGTGGGCACGTTGGGTTGTCACCTGGCAGTGCGAGACAATGGTCAGAGATCAATCATCACTGAGCTTTGCCGATTCCATGACGCCACCTTGCAAATTTCCATCTCATTCTGAAGATTGCCCATATTCCTATAAACCTCACTGTGAACCGGATGGACCCGTCTTTGTCATCATGATTGAAAATGACAAGGTTAGTCGTTTAGTTTAGTTTTGTTTCTGCTTTTCAAAGATTTCATTTTGTCTTCTTCCCTCAAAATTTACCGAGAAGTAAAAATTGGTGGGACTCATTCAACCTGACTTAGGTTTGTAGATCAATTAATGTACTTTGGGGGTTCTGAGCATTTGATTGACCTAATCCCTGGGTGTATTGGCAAATTGTATGCTTGTAGTAGCTTTTATTTTGTACACCTTTTTAGTTCGATTAAGTGGTTTCGTATTCTGACTAGAAATGCAATTTGGTGGTTTTGGCAGATGTCAGTGCAGGAGTTTCCAGCAAACTCAACCGTGATGGATTTGTTGGAAATAGCTGGTAGGGGAACCTCTAGATGGGCCTCATATGGATTTCCTGTCAAAGAAGAGCTGAGGCCAAGGTTGAATCATGTGCCGGTGGGTGATCCCACATGCAAGCTGAAAATGGGCGACGTTGTGGAACTAACGCCAGCTATACCTGATAAGTCATTGACGGAGTACAGGGAAGAGATTCAACGTATGTATGACCGGGGACTTTCTGTATCAAGCACAGGCCCTGTTGCCACTGCCGGTAGGCGGTAGGAGTTGACACCTTCTCCCTCCCCCACTTTGCCATATACCGTTGTAACAGTCTTTCTTGTATATTCATGACAAATCTTTGTACAGACCAGTTTCTCCTTTTGTTTTCAAGGACAACGGGCTAACTGCATTCCACAACCCCCCCAAAAAAAATAAAATTAGAAGGGAAAGAAGCAAAGAAGAAAAGTTGGTAGTGTTCCTTTGTAATCGATTCAAAGAGTATACATTGGAGAGTTTGTATCGTATAAATGGAGAAATTGATGGTGTCGTAGTATACTTTTCAAAGATAAACAACCGTTGATATTTGTGTATCCTCGAACACAAACGGTAAGATACAGAAAGACATACAAAACAACCCTAGAAGTTGGAAGGTGGCACTGAGGTACCTATTCTGAGTTGCGACTAAAAGCTATGAACTTTGGCCTACGGTGTGGTGATACGCAAGTTACTTTGGTCGCCAAAGTTTTCTCTGCCGCCAAATAGCTAGTTAGGATAACTTTTGTGACGATTCACTTATATGGCGAAGTCTACAGCGACAAAAATATCTGAAGTTGCCAGGGGAAGGAAGAGAGAGGTCTATTGAACGGCATTTGGATCTTCTTTGAAATGATCCAACAGTGGCAAGAGAGGTGCAACGACTAAACATAATCTAAAAAATAACACAGCGTAAAAGCGCTCATATCTTACTCGTCCTAATTAAAAAACACAAATATGGTTCGCTCAGACATTGTCCTCAGTTAGAAACGCCGTTGTATTTAGATTGCAATCTCGGTAAAGAGAAAATTAGTTCATGTTATTGCCGCAGTTTTAAAGGAAGATAGTACTACTACATCTGTTCGTTGAACTTTTCCATCTATATGGCCATTCCCATTTTACCAAAAACCTTAAGAAATTTATTCAGTTAAATGATTTAAGTTTTTTCTTTTTCATCTTGATCATTGCCCTTCTCCGGCTAATGTCCTTGGAAAGTTTCAATTATTCCAACAGTTACATCATTACATTCATACAAAGATGATCTAACAAGAAGGAGGTAAGAGCAGGGTCACGCGTTTGCTATCTATCTCCAGAAGAAGTGTTGAACTGAATCTTGCCATGATAGCACAAACATGAGCATGACCAAAATCCCCGCGAGTCCCCAAGACGAGCTCCCGATTCTAAGCACCCACGATGATGTTTCTGGAGACGCACGCGGTGCAGAAGCTCGATTGATTGACGCAGTTGATGACGAAGTGGTCTTAATGGCCACTATTAGTCCCGCAAGAACCATGGGTAGAACGAAACCGGAGCTCCATTTAGTCTCATATCGACTATTGTTGTTCCGGTTCACATACAATGGCGAGAGCACCAGAGCAGTAACCAGGGATAACGCCATGGCTACTGGTCTTTGTGATGTGTTTTGGCTTGTATAACCATGGCTTGCCATTGATGTACTTGAAAAGAAGAATGCATATACCAGAGGTTGGTTTTCTTTGCTGTAAGAGAAACCACCTTGATATGTAGAGAAAGCTTTGCCTGTTGAGGGATTTATAGAGGGGAACAGGAAGATGATCTGATAAAGGAATCCAGTTGTAAAGCTTTGAGATTGGATGGAAAAAAGGGAATGGCAGCCGCCCAAAAAGTGGGAAAGAGAGAAAGGATCAAGTAGTGGACAAATCTTGTCGCGGGGGAGGGTGATAGATGGAGGAGAAAGGTGATTCTTAAGCCTCAGAAGTAAGGTATCTTTGTTTCTTTTATGGTGTGTTCATACTTGACCACCAGAAATGCCAATCGCTTACTTGCTGTCGATTTGTGCTTTCACTGTTTACGCAGAGTAAATTAAGCTTGCCATGTTGCAAAAGGAGCAAGCCACTCTATTATATACTTCAGCAAAACATTAGCATGGAGCTTTTGGCTCAAAGTTCTTCGTTTGCTGATTATGATCATCGTCATTCTCGATTCAAATTTAGGACACATCGATATGCAAGCAAGTGTATACATCACATGACTAGATTTCTTTCCTGGTAAGTTTTATCAAGAAAGCCGATAACTCAGAAAACGTTGTTGTAATATTATCAAGGATGTACTCGACATCCACACAATATTTTGCTGAATTTGAGTTTCATACCGTTGTGATAACCGTGAAGAATGCTCGAATATCTGAGTTTCAGTACAATTTAGCGTCATTATCTTCTTACGAGAGAGATCGAGACTTTGCTATTATTGATAGTAAACATGAAAAGCTCAGTCTTGACCCAAAAGGAAGTCATTAGAATTGAAGTCACATCTTGATCAGTCCATTTTGGCCAGGTAAGACTTCTGAAATTTAAGAGAAAGTAGAGAAAGCTAAGAAGCACGCCAGTGTGGGTGCGGATGCGATACGGGTGCGGATACGTCATTTTTCTAAAAAATAGGACATGGGTGCTGTAGGGATACAACAAGAATTTATTAACATATATATTATTTGTATGTAATAAAAATAATACTATTTTAGACAAATAATAAAATATTTTGTTAATTTGGTGAGCTGTTTAGAAATATTAAAAGTGCATAGCCAAATATGATAAAATTTGTAAAATTCTGTTATTTTTTTAAAGTAGTGGGTCTATTTTAAAAGGTTGTCAATAAAGTTGGGACTTAAACATAATAAACATAAACTTCGATAGAAACCCTAGCTTATAAACAGCCATCACCCAAAACATATACAACATCGATAGAGCTCTGCCAGGGAAGGGCCATAGCCGTTGCTGCTGGCCACCGCCGGTTGTCCCTACTATCAGAAGATCGTTGTCGCTCCGGCGGAGGTTGTTTCTTTTCTTCTTCTTCTTCTACTCTTTATCAAAAAACCCTGGGTGCGTATCCTTGCCGTATCCTTGCCAAGTCATAGCCGCACCCAAGATCAAGAAGATTAACTGAAAAAACATATAATTTTGGACACGCACCCATGCCGCACCTGTTGCTGGTGCTTCCCTCAAATTGTCGCACCGGCGCTTCATAGAGAGAAGGGCTACTTGATACTTTTTTTTTTGTTATGTAGAAAGGAGAATTGTATTGAAGATTAAAAGTTTATAAGATGTCCCAAGTTTAGCCATTTCGGCTAAACATAATAATTCATGATTATATTTGTCATGTATTTACTTGGATTGCTGCAAATATCATCATCAACATTCTCATGGCAAAAGACTAAATTCCAAACATGCATTTGTTTGAATGTAAAATGCTCTGGATCTTGCCTCGGGAGCTTTATAGTTATTATATTATGTGAATGTGCTAGGTTTTAACTAAATCACGTGTAAACTATGGATACAAGTTGTATTGAATTTTTATGAGCTTAACCAATTTAACTCACGAAAACATTGACTTTTACCGACCCAACTCAACTTGCCACTTAGTTACAAAATGATTAGGATTCATTGGTTCAATTTTGTTGTGGGTTGTGGTGCGTTGGGTTTTAAAGCCCATTTATTTATATTTATGTAAAAACTCATACTCTATTGGTCAACTTCATACATAAGAACCACCACCTGTCACAGCCGGCAACATCGGTGACCATCGCCATCAGTCAGCCACCATCTTCACTGCCTGCCACTACTGCCATCGCGAGTAGCCGCCACCCCCACCGACTGTGAACTCCACCGTCAGCCGTTGCCTGGTACCGGTCGTCATCACCTTTGTCGCCGGTCGCCATCATCGACAGCCGCCACCACCACCCTGCAGACGACAACTGAACGCCGACCGTTGCTGATCGCCACCTTTAACAGTCTCTGACCGCCGACTGCTGCCACCTCTGCTGCTCGAGACCTATAACGCTCCGAATTTATTTACGGAGCGTTAATGCCGAATACCTAGAGATCAGATAAAATCCTATAATTATCAGAAAACTCCAAAATGGTAAATCAGAGCATACACTAATAACTCCCAAAATATACATCAATATCTAACACAGTGGCCCCAAGCCTTTATACAATTCAAGTTCTTCGACACGGAGTTTCCCAAAATAAAACCTAAATACTAACAATATGTCTCAAACATTACACTCAAAATATCAGTACTAACTCTGAAATAAATGTAGCTAACTCTTGATCACTCGGCTAGCCCTTCGATCCCAAAGTCCCACCTACTTATCACCTGAAAGAAGAAACAATAAGGGAATGAGCCAAATGCCCAGTAAGGTCACTCAAAGGACCAATCAAACGAAAACAAAAAACATCTGAGAAACGAAATCTCGGAAGCACAAAGGGTCTCAACAGAACAGATAATCAAACTAGATTTCGAATGTCAAAAAATATCTAAATATAGAGACAGACACTAGGGAGCTATTCAGAAAGTGGTCACATACGTCAGCATTGACATATGAGGCCGATTCAGAAAGTAAGATCGCGAGCCCACGTTTCAATCCACGTAGGTAAGTAGGAAATAAGTTACATACACTGTGACATGGCTCATAGAGTTATCAAAACAAAAATCTCAAGATAACTGTTATCAAATATCGAACATGTCAAACAATATACAAAGTTCACGAAATAATGAAAATCATTAATCATTAAAACGAACGATATCAATATGACAAATTCTATGGTCAAACGAATTTGACGAAAATTGAATTTCACAAGTTATAGCATTGAGAACAAGTTATTCATCACAAAGCTCAAAACAAAAGGAGAAGAAAAATCACTTAACTCTATTTGAAGAAGTTCGGATTTCAAAAAGAAACTAAGGACTTACATGAGCGATTGGTCCATCGCTGATTTGAATTTCGAAAATATACCCTTACTTTAGCTAAGCTTTTGAGAAATACACTCCTTAAGCTCCACTTTAGAACTTTAGAACTTCTCAATCCTTCTTCTTCTCTCGCGCGCAAAGGAAGAAGGAATAGAGAACCCAAAAAGGTTAGAGAGGAAATAAGAGGACTATTTATATGGGACATAAAATTTTAAGTTTTCATTCGACCGAATCCAACAGAGGTGAAAATGATTCAAATTTTTTTTCTTCAATTCGACCGAAAATGAGTTTTCGGTCGAATTAAAACTTTTAATTCGACCGAAAATGAGTTTTTATTCGAATTAAAGTTTTTTTATTTTTTTTTTTGCATTTGACTGAAAACTGATTTTCATTCGACCTGAAACTTTTAATGAAAACTTCAGTAGCTCATTTCATACAAAAAAAATCTTTTCATTCGACCGAAAATGGGTTTTCATTCGAATTAAAACTTTTAATTCGACCGAATCCTTCAGACTCCAAAACTAAAAAAAAATCAAATAGTTTTGATTCGAATCAAACCACTTTCATTCGATCGAAAACTAGTTTTCATTTGAATTAAAACTTTTAATTCGAATGAAAACTTCAAAAACAATCCGAAACTATTTTCTTAATTTTTAACAAATGGCCACAAACTTATATATTAAAAAATACTAATTTTACATAGAAAAAAAGAAAATTTTTGGGATATTACAAGACCCCCCTGCCGAAGGCGGCCGGGTGATGGCCGTCGCCGGTTACCACTTTTAGTAATAATCTACTGTCATGTATCGCCACCGTCCATCGCCCTCTGTAGCCACCACCCTGTCGACAACTGCCGAACCCTGGTCATCGTTGGTCACCACTTCCGGTAATCACCTCCTGCCACTGATCGCCACCACCGATCACCGCTGTCAATCATCCACACCACTTTACTTTTTGTCCAATGCAAAAAAGAAATTATTTCTTTGTTTTCTTCTACTTATTCAAACGCAACTTAACTCAATAAGTCCAATACAATTTTCTTACTTTAGAACAGAGGTTTACTTGGGTTGGGTGAAAGCTCAAGCCAACCCACCCAAGTTGCAGTACGAGCTAAACATAATCCTCACATAATTTAAACTTTTGGGAGAGTGCCACTTTTCTGGCTTCTTTTAAATGATCTGTGGGGAATCGGGAATGTTCTCAAAGCTCTTTTGGCTTATTTTTAGAAATTTTCCAGTGCTATTTATATTATAATTACTTCTACTTAATCGGCTCCTACTCTTAATCAAATTAAGTATAGAAATACATTGAACAAAGGCAATATACGTTCATAGTATTCACAACGATCAACTCCTATATAATGTTAACACTTTGAGAGTACAAGGTTCTAATTCAAGATTAAATATACTTTGGTGGCTGTTTGAGCGAGTTAAACAGTTTGATGTACCTAAGATAACCTATTTATCTAAGATAAACAAATGTGTGCAACATAACTAGGAGCTAGTTTTCGTTTGGTGATGAAGAGGATTAATCGAGACATCATTTTTTACTTTTATAGCTGAACTTGCAATTATTTAGTCTCAAGTCAATCCAATCTGGAGTTGTCACGTGCTCAAGCATACGTGTTTTATCATTCTGCTCACATTAAGCTTACTTGATTTGATCTGACTTTGTCATGTTTTGAGACTGCATAGAGTCTCATTTCACCTTCATGTTTATGTTTTCAACCGGCCCTTGCCATATTTGTTATCACTCTTTTCACGATAACATGTTGCACAATTAAAACTTCATGCCTTGTGCGAGTGACTCACGCGTCCTTCCTTCCTTTCTCATGACTGACCATGTGTCATTTAGCTGCTGTTGCGATTGATTTGACAGTTTGATAGACAATCACCAACTTACTTTAAGACGAATCGGCCATACATGGTAACTTGTTGTTAGACCGATACCTAGCTCCATGGTGACGTGATGTGACGTGTTGATGCCCCGGGGGTGAATTAGCCTTGTTAGGCCGAAATATTACGTTTTCCACTTGGTGCAAACAAACTGTTGAGGTCGTTTTGTGTTTGTGTTCGAGAGGTTGTTTAAAGTGTGTCTGTTAGAGAGATCATTCTAAGCCTCAAGTGCAGCTTAGATACATGTATCGATTCGTGCAGGTAGTTGTCTTGCACTAAAATTAGAAGTGACTCCATCAATGCATGTTGGCGAAGTGTCCATTCTTGCAAGTGACTACACCCAATGCCCGTTTGCCTAGTGTTCACACACTTTTTTCACTTTATTGCTTCATTCTCTGCTTTAAGTTTATAATAATAATATATCAGATTATTTCACCCAATTACTAAAGTTTCCTCCTTGACTTTTGGGGCTCTCACTCGCCCAAAAAAAAAAAAAAAAACATTTTTATGGTGCAAACACCATTATTATTTTGATCTTGATGGATAAAATATGTTTTCATTCATCCTTGGCGTGAAAACAATTTTATTGAATATATAATTTTTATTGAATTTAACCTATTTATATGAAGTAAAAATATTTGAAAAATTCGTAAAAAGTGAAATGGAGAAAGTTTAGGTACCATTTGAAAACCATTAAGTTTTCAGTTGACACACAATTTTCATTTTTTCTCCCTTCAATTTTTAAAAAACTCAATCACCATCCCCTCGCGCCACCGCCACCGCAATCACCACCAAAGAAAAAACTCAAAATAAAAACTGGATAATCAAACACTCATTAATTTTTTGTAAAAAACAAAAAATAAACTAATTTAAATTTAAATTTTCTTGAAAACAAAAAATTAAGACGATTTCAAACGTACTATCAGTAAACAAGATTCTGAGGTAAAGTTTAACCCAAAAAAGTTAGAACAGTGACCCCACCTATAGTTTTAGAGTATTGCTATAAATGGACCATTTTTGTCAGTTGTGCAAAAAGAAAAAGAGTCTGCCGGTAGCATAGGATCCATAACTCAGCTGGCAAAACCAATGTGCCTCTGTCTTTCCCAAAATGTCGTTACGCACCATCCCTTCGTCCCAACAAAATAATTCTCTTCACGGGAGTACACAAAATTGCAACATGCACCTATGAAGCATCCATTTCCATGGAGACTCTTCACCATCTCCTCTCGTTCTACATCTCCATAACCATTGCCATCTCCAAGTACGTGATCTCTGCGTTACCCAGAATCAAGCGCTTCCCTTCCATCGTCACCCTCATCGACGCCATCTTGTCGCTGTACTTCCGGTTCTGCAACCTGTCACCCTGCACCGTCGATCTCGATGACAAGACGACAGTGCACTTCTGGGCGAGCAATCACCGCCGATTCGACAGGCCAAGCCTCGTCGTGATCCATGGCTACGGCGGAAACTCGCGGTGGCAGTTTGTCCGCCAGGTGGGCCTGCTGTCCCAGAAGTTCAATCTCTACGTGCCGGATTTGTTGTTCTTTGGGGATTCGTACTCGAAGCGGGAGGACAGAACGGTGGCGTTTCAGGCCAAGTGCGTGTGCGAGGGCATGAAGGGGCTGGGTGTGGGGAGGTTCTCGGTGTGCGGGATAAGTTACGGCGGGTACGTGGCGTATCGGATGGCCGAAATTCATACGGAGATGGTGGAGAAGGTGGTGATCGTGAGCAGCGGGATAGGATGTACGGAGGAGCAGAAGGGTGAGATGTTGGGGAATATTGGGATCGCTGCCTTGGATCTCCTGCTGCCGGCGGAACCTGACCATCTACGGCTACTGGTGAACTTGTCGATATACAAGTACGATCCTTTCAAGTGGGCCCCCAATTTTATCCTTAAGGACTTTATCAATGTGAGTGAATTATTATCTCTCTGTTCTTTCTTGAGCAATGGCCAAGTCGATTCTAATTCATCGTTAAATGCATCAGAATAGTTGAGACCAAACATGCAGCAGAGTATGTGTTTAAGTCTGGTTACGAACTAATAAGGCGCATGAAGATGGTTGATGATTGGGGCACGTTTTATGCATTATCCACGGAGTTATGCGAGGCGTCGTAAAAACGTGTTACGCGTGATAGCCACAGTTTTTTGTTTCGCAACCAAAAATTATGTGCGTTTGTGTTCAACTGCTAGTTTAATTTTTTTATTCCATTAAGGAAGTGTTACAAGAAAATACTTGAAGGAATGGGAAGGTACTGAGAGAAGTCAATGGAAATTAACGTACACTCAACAAGCAGGCCAGGAACTAGGTCTAGCTAGGAGCTGGCTTGCCCTCAAAGCAGTTCTTTGAATTGGCTTGCCATGACTTCAAGCAATGATAAAAGTTACGACTCTGGGTTAATCGCTGTGGGCTGCTGATAAAATCAAGGACCGGGGTCCCTTCCTAACAAAATTTGGACCGATTATGTGACTACTAAACTTGATTGAATGTGAATTGGTACGATGTCAATCATGTCGTTGAAAAGGAGGGCATCGACTTTAATATAGCTTTAGTGGGGCTGTGATTAAAAAAAAAAGTATGTTACAGATTAAAGGGTGTCTGAAGCATAGAGACATAGACACAGAAAACACGCGTAGGAATTGGCCTGTTGTGTGGAAATGTGTGATTTTATGGTTCCTTTTTAATGGACATGTTTTATGTGAAAGTATGTTTCCGTTTAAGGGAAGGAAGACTTACTTAACTCTGGCACTACCTTGCTGTTTGATTCACATTTACCGGGAGAATGACACATGATATACATACTAAAACAACCTTACATTCATATGATGCTTCTCTTGCTATCAGGTAATGTGTAACGACGGCAGAAAGGAGAAGCAAGAACTTTTGGAACACTTGTTGATAAAGAATGCAGATTCTGATCTTCCCACTTTAGCCCAGGTGAGTTACAGATGAATCCAGGTTCTGTGTGTGGGTACCATAAAGAGTTGCCCATGTATAATCAGACAAAGGAACATAATCTTCAACTCAGGTAGTTCATCATGTCGATCACTAATAGATTTTGCGTTTGGATGAAGGAAACGCTACTCATTTGGGGTGACAAAGACAACGTCTTCCCTCTGCCATTGGCATATCAGTTGCAGCGGTACAGTACTGTAAAATTCTTCTTCCTTCACCATTAGGCCCTCTGAACTTAATTAGTCCCAGACATTATCGACTATTGGTAACTCATGGGTGCAGGCACTTGGGCGGGCAACCGAAGCTTGGAATAATCAAGGACACGGGACATGCAGCAAATGTGGATTCTCCTGATTCGCTGAACGAGATGATCGTGTCATTTGTACTGGGTGGCTCGAAGTAATATTGTTGCGAAAGGAGACAGAGAAGAAGGGAAGTAAAAGAGAACATTCATCCATGCGCATGCTGGATGTGTTGAATGATGTATTAGGCATGTACAGAAGAACGTACTCTTGGAAGATTTTCGATATTGGATCCTTCAAAGCGTAGTGTTAAAAAGGAATCAATCAATTTCATTGAGTGGCTAAACAAATGTAATATATTAGAAGAGGTATAATATCTAAGAGAAAAGGTCAAAATGTGTATTCCAATATTGCTTGAGAAATGAAAAATTTAAGAGTAGATAATTAAGTGGTCATTTGTTATATTATATTGTTCTAGAGACACAAAGTATGCACGACTATACATTCGCAAGGCACTTGCGAAAGTTCACAGTGGGTAAAGGTGCATGTGTGTATCGTCGCATTGACTTCTCACTGAAGGAGATACTCTCGCCTCTCTCTTGCTGTAACAACGCCCCCCCCCCCCACCCCACCCCAAATATATATATATATATATATATATCTCTCTCTCTCTCTCTAAACCCCCCCTCTCTCTCGAAGGCAAATTTATTGTAACCTTATGCAATTTTTAGGGCATTCTCCGCCGCGTATTACTATTGGTATTTCCAACATTAACTACCGGAGATGTCGGGCATACTAGTGACTAATATTGTACTTCATCATTAGGAGGATACATATGGGTTCACATGGTAGCTACGGTTCTGATAAAACTTAGTTTTTGCAAGAGTTGTTTGTTTAGTGGACTCGTAGTATTGCAGCAGAATTGAAATATAGATGGCTCTTTCTCTTTGGTTAATATTCTCTTCCTTTTGACTGTTAAAAAAGGGGAAAAAAATTTAATTGTTTGTTTACTTTTACATTGTTACATGGATCCATCAGAGGGAGTTATCATGTTGTTTAATTTATGTACTCTTAGTGTAATTTTAATGGTGATGTAAAGCCGTTAGATTACTTTTGTAGGGTTTAGGAAAGTACGGATGTTCTCCATGTTTAGCTGCATATGAGAGCTTCTTGTCACTGATTCGTTATTTTTAAAATACAATTGTACATATTAAACCCAAAAATAGAAAGAAAGATCATTAGAAGTTCGCCCTCGTCCTACTAGAGATTCTCCTAGTAGCTTTTCAGGTTTTTGTTTGACAATGTAGCTTAACATTCACTTCTTACAAAATCATAATTACTTAGGTAGGTTTGACACTCTTTTTTTTTCAGTTTTAAAAATTGAAAAAAAAGGAACGTTTGGTAACCATTTTTTTTTTCAATTTAAAAAACCAGTTTTTAAACTGAAGAGTAAAAAAAAACTCCAAAAGTTGGTTTTTTTTTCCTTTCACTTTTGGTTTTTTTTTTAGACCACCACCCTCCCACCGCCGGCAGCCACCTCAGGCAACCACTGCCGGCAGCCACCTCAGGCAACCACTGCCGGCAGCCACCGTCGACCACCGCTACGCCCCATCACCGCCACCGCAAACCACAAAACAAAAAGTCAAAATAAAAAAGGTTACCAAACACAAAAAAAGGGTTATCAAACACCCACTTGTTTTTATATATATATATAAAAAATTAAACTGCTTTTTAAAAACTAAAAACCATTTTTTTTTGGTCAAACGAACCCTTAGGTTATGGCATTTAACTCTACCTCACAAGCACACGTTTCATGGTTTTTGTACTATTGATCTGGACTAAATGGAATGGTCGAATTAGAAAATTAATGTGACAGGACTATGAATAAATTGAGATAGAGGAATACTAAACAATATATTCGAAGATACTAGAAAGTTGAGATCAATAGTCTCGGACCATATTGTAATATACATCCGTAATTTTTTGATGAAATTACCGAAGCTAATAAGATTTTTTTTTACAGTTTTGCAGGATAGACTGAATTATACGTACCAAAAAGAAAAAACATGTGAATTGCTGGGGAAAAAAAAGTGTGACCGGCTGAATTACATTCACACCTCCTCCATTTAAGAAATACTCCAAGTTGAGTCCCTCACATACCAGTAGTCACAGTAACACCCCTTTCCTTGAGATTTTGTTAAGAACTAACTAAAATTTGTCATCAAAGGTACACTTTCATTCTTTCTTTGGCAATTCTTGGATTCTAATATTCACGTAGGAACATACAATGTTACTCAAATCGAAGTATGAATGCTGTACCAACAGAGAACTTGACATATGTGGGTGACAAGTTTGATTTGACCATAGTTAACAAAACTTGGAGATAATGTTTTACCTTCGCCTTTTTGTTATCTCAATTATATCTTCTTATCTTCAAAAAAATTTCAAGTGTCACTATATTTTCACTTTAATGAAGTTTTTAATGCTCAACTTTAAAAAGGATCGATATTTGTCACAATCCTAGTTTTGAAACGATAGCTACAACTTTTCGCTCAACGGCAGCTAGTGATTACTATATATAGTATAGTAAGTAAGTAATTTATGCTAACACTTTTAGCAGTCATTTTAATGGTAATTTTTTAATATTATTATATAAATTTTAATTAAATATTTAATTATTACTATATAAAAAGTTGCAGCTTGCCAACCGATTAGCGGTCAAAGTTTTCTTGCGTTCCATATTATTACTTAGGGTAAATTACACTAAACTCCCCTGAGATTTTACGTAATTACACTCTACTACCGCTATCTTTAAAAATTACACTCATATCAAAAAGTAAATTTTTTCTCTTATAGTGTTAATGGTGCAATGCAAAAAGACATGAATGCCCCTCGGACAGTTTTCTTGAAATTTTAGAAGGAAAACTTATTTTTGAGAATTATTGGAGGGAATACCCTAATTCAAATTGAACCCTAATTTAACGCCCTAATTCACTTAGACACATAATTGAACCCTAAATTGAAGTAATTAAACCCTAAATTGAATGCCCTAATCGAATCGAACCCTAAATTAAACTAATTGAACCATAAATTGAATGCCCTAATCCAACCAAACCCTAAATTGAACCCCCTAATTGAACCCTAAATTGAATGTCCTAATTCAACCGAACCCTAAATTTAAGTAATTGAACCCTAAATTGAAGTAATTGAACACTAATTAAATCCTAAATTGAATGACTTAATCGAATCGAACCCTAAATTAAACGAATTGAATCCCCTAATTGAACCCTGAATTGAATGCCCAAATTCAACCGATCCCTAAATTGAACTAATTGAACCCTAAATTGAATGCCCTAATCGAATCAAACCCTAAATTAAACTAATTGAACCCTTAATTGAACCCTAAATTGAATGCCCTAATCCAATCGAACCCTAAATTGAACTAATTGAACCATAAATTAAATGCCACAATTCAACCGAACCCTAAATTGAACTAATAGAACCTCCTAATTGAACCCTATATTGAAGTAATTGAATCATAATTAAACCCTAAATTAAATGCCTTAATCGAATTGAACCCTAAATTGAAACCCCTAATTCACTTATAGCCTGTTTGCGAGTTTTGTTTAGGAGAGAAATGGAAGGAAAAGAAAAGAAAGTGACTACTTTCCTCCCTTTTCTTTAGTTTGTGAGTGTTTTTAAAGAGAGAAAAGAAGAGAAAGGGGAGGAAAGTTTGGGCTTCTTTCGTCTCTAAATCTTTCCTCCCAAAATTGGAAAGAAACGGAGAGAAAGGAAACTCTCATAAGTAACATTTTAATAATGCCCATATTACCCTTGAGACAATGAAGACTAAATTTTGAATGACTTCTAGGTTTTGAGGTTTCTTACAGAAGCTTATCACTTTATTTACAATTAAGTGATTGTTTTAGATATTAGAGTTGACTCGTAACTGATTATTTTACTTTTTGTGTGACATTAATTAGATTTAGATGTTGGGATGTTTGTCGTGATCTCATGGCTATTTTTGTTTTTTACATGATGAAATTAATCAACTATGTAAGGCTTATGACATTAGTATGATATGTATTTTGTATGATATATCGATAACTAAATTATTTTACCAACAAAATCATGTTTTTTTTAGGATCATACATTCATAATCTTTGTTAGAATTATCACAATTTATTATAAGGGTATATACGTAATCATGTGTCTTTTCTTTTCTTTTCTGCTGAACTCACAAACAAGAGAAACGAATGATACTTTCTTTTCTCTCTTAAACTCACAAACAAGAGGAAGGATAATTGTCTTCCCTTCTCTTCTTTTCCCTTCTCTTCCTTTCTTTTCTTTTCTCTCGTCTCAAAACTCGCAAACAGGCTATTAGAGTTTGTGGAGTTGACTGAAATTTTGGAAAACCAATTACTACAAGAAGACCACATGAGAGTAAATGACAAAGATGAGGTATTTTGGGTATGAAAATTGAATAAAGTAATGTGTCAGGGAATCTTTTCACGGAGTTGGGCCAGCCATTAAATGTGTGTAGTTGTGTGTAATGCGGGTACAAATCTCGAGAGGCAGAGTGTGATTTTTAAAGATAGCGGTGGTGAAGTGTAATTACGTAAAATATCCTATTACTTATTAGCGAAACCGGGGGGGTGGGGGGGGGGGGGGGGGGTTTACCCTCGGATTACTTCGATTGCATTATTGCACAACACCGACTTATTCTTCACCAAAAAGGGCTCAATCACCACCACCGCCACCCTCTCAGAAAATTTCCGGCAACCTAGTCGGTTAAATGTGAAGAAGAAGAAGAAAGACACACCCCACAACATATCAAACTCCGCAATGTCCGTGCACGACCAAGCCACCGCGGCCATCATCTCCCAAATAGCCCTAGCCGGCGACGGCGCTGTCCTCGGCTTAGCCCTAGCCTACGTAGCCGTCCGCAGCATCCTCAAGTACGCCGCCACCTCCTCGGCCCTCCGCAAAATCCGTAACGCGCCTTCCGCCCGCGTCTCCGACCTCCGCTCCCTCCTCTCCTCGTCCGAACCGAATTCCGAGCAATCCGAAACTGGAGCCGGGGAGCTCGTTGTCGTTCGGGGCACCGTTGAGGCGAAATCGGCCATCGATGGCGGCAATTGGAAGGGATTGAGGCCGAACGTCATCGTTTCTCACGAGACCGGTGAGAAAGGAGTTATTCTGCTGCGAACGCAGACGGTATAATTCGCTCCATTAACATTTCCTTTTTGTTTTTGAGCTTTATGTAGCTGTACTGCGCGTACTCGTGAAATTTATGCTAATAATATGGATGTTAGGGCTTCATAAATTTGTCTGTTCACCGCATTATGACCGATTGCTCTTCACTTGTTCGCAAAGTCATCGGTTTTTAGTTATTGCGAAAATGCAATTGAGTTATGTTGACCGTTAGGTTCATGATTTCTTTGGCGTTGATAAAGCTATTGACCTTGTTTTTGACTGGAGTTGAATTGATAGCATTACTTATGATATGGCATTATCTAGCGGCAATATCTAGTAGTCCAACTTGTTTTTGTTACTATTATGTGTAGATGCTATGCCATTTGTAGAGCTTGATGCGGAGATTTTCTTTCTGCGTAAGTGACTTTTGTTCTGTGAAGTGCATATACAACGAATGGAGGGGGTTTTTCGGATTCACTTCTGACCTGCGTTCTCTATTTTCGAGATCCTGGAAAGAACAAGAGACTTCCTCATATAGAACGGTATATCCTTGAAACTATTGTAGTCTTGTACATTTTGTTTTGGAACGTGATACTTGTTATGATTGACGAATAAGGCAATATTCTCTTTTGAATGGAATATAGTCGAGTTCCTGGTCTAATGATATTAGTTATCCTAAACACAGGGTCTCTGATCTTGTGAAATTAGTTATCCTTGTCAGTTTTTATTGGATAGTGTTGCTTTCACTCTGAAGCTTGGTTTTAGAGAGAAATTTGAGAAGTTCACATCCTTTGTTTTGAGTGGTATGGGGAGCACAATCCATGTCTGCGCAGATACGCCAAATGGCCAAAAGACAAAGGGTACAGCCAAACAACCTATTGCTATGTCAAGCCACAGTGGTATCCTAGTTGGTTAGCAGTGGACTATATCTAACTACCAACTAATTTAAGTCTGTTAAACCACCCAGCTGATCTAAAGTTTTTAGATGTGATGCCTGTTTATGTGGGTGGAAGCTAACTGACTGCAAAGAAATGGAGGGAAAAAGAATCAGGCGAGTAGATTGTAGATAGCCCTCATCATTTGTTGCTGTCTACTATGGGGAGAGAAAAAGAAGATCCTTTAAGGGGAAATATTTCTTTGCACAGACTCTATTTCTTGCTCCTTGTCATTTTTTTTGTTTGTGTTAACAAGGTTATTCCCTGTCACTATCCTGAATTTTGCAGAGGTTTTTATTAGGAGTCACCTGCTTTTAGAGTATGAGTTTTAATACAATCACTTTGGCTGGCTCTATGTTCAATAAAAGGTTTTCTAGTCATGTAGATGGGCTCTTTCAGAGCTTCATGGTTTGGAGGTTGAAGATGGAGTAGCAACTTCTTCAACAGGGATTTGTCACTGGCCCTCGGCAATATATCGTAGTTGATGTAGTAAGATGAAAGGTGGAAAGAGGTACAGATATCCAGTGGGTCTTGATGGAGAAAGAAAGAGAGAGAGAAAAAGAACACTTGAATATGGGCGAGAATCTTTAGCCACAAAAAACGACTTGATTTTCTCAACTCTTTCGTGTGGTTTTTCCCCGTCCCGCTTTTTAGGATTTAAGAAAATCACTCTCCACTTGATTGTTTAACAGGGATTTTGGACCCTGAATTCCCTTTCCAAATCTTTTTTTGAAGTTTACTAATATCCTTTTCTACATTCCACGATTATATTCAAGAAAAGTTTTAAACACCCTGCAAAAGTGAAATCCCTTGTAGTAGTTACCTAATTCGAAGACACTATTAGAGCAGCGAACAACCCAAGGAAGGCTGCCTTTGGGAGCTCATACGTGCGTGTATTTCTTCTGAGAAGGCCACTCGGACTTGCTGAATCTAAAGATTCTTCGAACAACTTGTAGTTTTATTAAGGGTTTCCTAGCAAGATGAACATATTCTGCAATGCTCAGTGTGTGCAAAAATGTTGATGGGAAGTCTGGGCTAGGCTGATCCCGTGGAGCATGTATGACTAATTTACACTTCTTTGTCACAGAAGTCTCTTCTGCTAATCCTTTCTTGTTCAGTATCATCCTAATATTTTCCCTGCGTCCACAGTATCTTGAATATGATTTATTGGCAATACTGTTTGATCTTTGAGTTGTGATGCCTTAGCTTCTCGACAGGTTCCTTTTGTTCTTGCAGAAGGTGGGAAGTGGCCACATTCTGATTACGTTGTTGTGAATATGGACGGCTCGAGACATCCTTTACCTCTTACAACGGTTTATCACCACTTGCATCCCATAAGTGCTTCTCCTTATACTTTCCTCCAGGCTCTCTTTGGCCATGAATACCCTGTGAGTAAATAAAAAGGGGTGGGGGGATAAAGATTTCTCAGTTCTTTTAAACTGGCTGATCTTTATCTTGAGTACTGCAGTTGCATTCATCTTTATCTGGATTGATTACTTGATGTTGTATTTGTTCTGCATTGAAGGTTGGATTGCTGGATGAAGAGAAACTATTACAAGTTGGAAAGGATATCACTGCTGTTGGCACTTGCATTTTAAAGGATGGAAATCCTGAGATCAAGTCATGCAAGGATCTCCCATATTTCTTGTAAGGACCTTTGTTACAGAAAACCTATTGGTGGATTGCAATTTATGAGTTACTCTTTCCCTTGGCCAAAAAAAAAAGAAAAAATAACTTTTTCTTGTTCTATTTGGCTGCATATCAGTCTGTGACTTCCACCTGCCACCTGACATTTCCGTCTTTGGTAGATGATGTGTGTCATTTATGATTATAGTCTCTGTCTTTGTATCGATACTATAAATTATGTAAAACTGATTTATGAAATTAGATCTTTTGCCCCACCTTGATGATAGAATCTATTGGTTAGCGAATTTGGCATTCCGTAGTCAAGTACAGAGCGCGACTCTATATATCTCCTGATTCTGCTTCAATAAAGGGATACTGTGGTCTTGTAGGTCTGAATTGACCAAGGATCAGATGGTTGTAGATCTTGCTTTCAGGACAAGAGTTTTGCTATGGAGTGGGACTGTAATTGGTTCAGTGGCGATAGGTGTCGTTGGCTACGCTTTTGTAAGGTATCTTGACTATTGCAACTTGACTTGTGATTTTCTTTAACCATATTTCTTACTTTAGGGTTTGTTTAGGTAATAGGAATGCTAGAAAGTGGAAGTTCATGAAAGCTACAGAAAGTATAATACAAGTTTCTTATAAAATTTACATGCATTTGGTTAAGATAAAAATGTTTTGAGGTTGAAGAGTTTATAATTAGCCTTGCTTTACCCTTATTGTTGTGTAAGATCCAACCAGCTCCTTGTATAGCAAACAGTAACCTCATGTATGTTGGTCATATTGATTTTGAGAATTTAAATGGGATTACCATTACAACTGTAGGCCTTAGTTTTACAGTTTTACCTTGTTTCTCGTGGAAAGGCAGCTCACTTGTTTAAATGTCGTAATGCAACTTTTTGATTACCTGTATGAAAATCTTAAAAAAAGAACTTTTGTTCACTTCTTGCACTTTGTAGAACTCCAACTCAACCAAATGGAAACAGTTGTTTATTGTACAGTGCCGCTTAGGGTGGCATCTTAGTGAGACTTGAATCAGCAAAACAGACCTGTGATTTGCGAGCTTGTTGTTTGACAAGTCCGTCATGTTCTTAAATCTGAATGAATCTGGTTCATGGAAGAAATGAACAATTTAAGGAGTTTTAAGGAGCCGAGTGACAGTTGTTTATGAATATATCAGTCTATTTGCATACTGTGGAAGTATATGTTGTTATTGCACTTCTTGGACTCATTTTTAGTGGTGTAATTCATTAAAAGTTAAGACAAGGGGTATTGACTTGTCTCCATTGCATGTATGTATGTATGTGTGTGTGTGTAAATAATACAGCCAAGCGAAGCATCACATCTGATCATGACTTAAGGCAATTTGGCTTAGCAATTCAGCTGCTTCTTTTTTTTCAGAAACTGGAATAGATTCAAAGAGTGGAGACAACAGAGGCAGCTTCGACAACAGAATGTCGCAGCTAGCAATGAGGCCGAGGCCCAGGCTGCAGCAGAGGAGGAGACTGGAAATGTTCCAGATGGGGAGTTGTGCGTGATTTGTCTGATGAGGCGGAGAAGGTCTGCATTTATCCCATGTGGGCATCTGGTCTGCTGTCAACGCTGTGCTCTGTCAGTTGAACGTGATTCAGCGCCGAAGTGTCCCGTTTGCAGGCAGGAAATCCAGACTTCTGTGAGGATATATGATAGCTGAGATTTCTAGGTCCTTGAGTATCATGTTTGCGGCCCAGCTGAAGTAAAAGTATGTACAGGTTCTCTCTGTTAGAAATATTGAATCTTATATCACGTGGATGTATTGCACATGGATGTTTCTCCAGTCCTGCGTCTCTCGTAAATCTGTAGATAGTATGGAATACTTCGAGGCATTGACAAATTTTGTAATTTGTAACTGTTGGTTTTCACATGGTGGAAGGCTTATAGTATTGCTGATAAATTAGCTAAATTAGCAGAGATTTATCCTCTGAAGTTCGTTTTCTGGGAGTAGAGCAAAAAATGGACTTGAAGAAGTAGGGATTTTGACCAGTGGCTTTGTCTCGTATATATCCTCCCCCGGTCCTTTTCACTGTGTAATTGGTCGTGGCAGAGGGTGGTCTTGGGTAATAAGGGTCTGATTGGCGGTGGCTCGTGGTGGTTTTCAGAGTGAGATTTATTGCTTCGTACTCTTTTGTGTGGAGTTAACCATTAAACACGTTTCTTATTTGCTTTCTATTCATCCGGACTAGGAAAATTCCAATTAAAACACCCCGAGTGTTCTACGATAAGTAGTACTTTCAAGATAGTGTTGCCAGCGTATCCCCCTTTGAAAATGGCGTTCTTTTGGTCCATGTGGGCATGCAATCTGCTGCCAGCACTGTACCCCAACTATTGACTGACGTAAACGTCCACTGTGTCAGCAGAAGCTCCTGAGTTCACTGAGGAGATATCTTACTTGAGGAACTGATGTTCCAATATCTTTGAATTCCACTGAAGGCCCCGGCATTAATGGATGGAGTATGAGCCATTCAGTATGAATGCTTGGGGAGGCTAGGTCGACCCAGCTGAGAGTGAGTTTTTTCAGTAAACTCTATAGACAACAATGTGCTTCTAACAGGGAACTTTGACGTATATATATATACCCGGTTCCTACGGTCTATTTGGTGTCCAATGAAACACAGGAAAGAAGTAAAAGAGACCGCAATGTTATGTGGCACGCGGAAGAATCAGTGTCTTTTATGGATTTAGGGGCTTATACTTCATGTTTGGCTTTCACTTTCTCTAACCAAATTACACATTGGAACTGTTCTTTTACGCATTAAGGAAGCCTGTGACACTACCTTGTTTTATGCAATTTATACTGTTTGCTTTATTTTTTACTTGAGCCATTGTTCATCACCGTTTAGGCCATCCTAGTGTGCCTTTAGCCTCTTTAGATCAGGTGAGGGAGGGACATATCTGAGGATCTATCGATATTGCTTATTCACCCTTTAACTCTCTTAAGTGCTGCCAATAATTCTAGTTTGGGTACAAAGATTGAGGACGCAGGAAAGTAAGGTACGGATAGCCGATTTGAGGAACAAACATGGAGGCTTTCTCAATTGCCAAAACCAGTGAAAGATGAAAATCTAGCCTTTGTATTCGTAGCTCAATACTATTTGAGTTGTACAGAGTAGAAGCGAAAAAGAACAAGTAAATTTGTTTCAGTTTTTCTCCATTTTGGCATGAATCTTCCATAACGAACAAAACGAAACAGGCTGCCCTTTCCACCATAAACCCACGCACCCATCTCTCTCTTCCACTCTCATCTCCCAGTTACTATCATACTTCCTCAGCAGCGCCCGAGCTCCGTCAATGGCGTCCTCTCCAAACACTTCCCCAGCAAAGCCAACACCTCTCATCCTCTCGCACCACTTCTCTTTCTTCTCATTCATCTCGCCCACGTTTGTCAAGGCCTTCGCCGCCTCTCCTTCCATCATCCTTCTTTCTTCGCTCTCCCGCCCTTTAAATGCCGCACTCGTCGAGTCCAAGAACCTCCACAAATATTCCACCCGCTGCGAGAACCCCGTTGCGAAGTCCCCGCAGTTGCTGCAGCTGCAGTCCATGTTGTTCTCGCTTAGTATCACACCTTTTGGCTCCAAGCTCCTCAGCACTTTCAGGAATTCCGTTCTGCTGTCTTGGTTGGTATGATTCAGGTGGTGGAGTCTAAACTGTGCACAGATTATCAAGGTTTCATCTACCGAGGAATTAATGGCTTGAGCATTCAGACTCTGCAGGGGCTGGTTGTCTAGTCTATTGATCTGGAGGTTGATGCTAATGGCCTTGGCATACCCAAGGAGTTGTGAAGAAAAGTTGTAACCGGGTGGACCAGTTGAGAATGGAGTGCCTGTGGTTTGATTACTGTCCATTGTGGGAGCAATGACCGTGAGTCGAACCAATGGAGGCGGCCCACCAGGCCGACGAGTCAGCGCCTCGAGGAGTGTCGGCCATTGAACACCATGTGAGACTCCAATATCGACTATGTGAAGATTACATGAGCGGTCTTGGTCTGAGAGTATCTGGAGGATAGAGGAATTTGCAATGCTGTTAGGGATGTGAAACCAGGGATTGATATCGTTGAAGTTGATGATAGATTGTTGGAAGAACTTGGGCTTGGCGGAAGCAAATGTGATAGGCGCCCCTGCAGAAAGAGAGGAGGCAGGTGTGGATGATAGGTGGTGCGTAAGTGCTCGCAGGCCGTGATCAGCAAGCCGGTGGTTGGCATCGCCTGTCGGGGAGGCGAGCTCGTAGAGCACGTAGAGAAGGTGCTGAACACGTGTTGGATTCGCAGTGGCTATGGCAGCAGCACATGGGTTGAGCAGCTGTTCTGCCCACCTTCCTTCTTTGTTATTGCCGTTGCTACCGTTGCCTCCTGCTGACTTGCTTGCTCCCTTTTTGTTTCCACCAGCTTTCCTAACTGGCCCGGGTTGCACTTGTTCCGCAACTGCATCCTTATCGTCACCCTCGTTCACACGACGGTTCTGATTCTTTCGGCAGGTTTGGGATGCTTTCGGAATAGGATCGTGTGTCGCTTTTCGCTTCTTGGATGAATCGGAAGGCAGTAAATGATTGGAAATGATGGGCTCATTGGGCGTTGTGCTTGTTGTAGAAATGGTAGTGGTGGAGGTGGTGTTGAAAGATGCGTTAGAACTATGATTGTTGATCAGTTCTTGATCTAAATCTTGATCATGAATCCACCAAGAGTCGCTACTTATATCGTTAGAACTGTAAGGATCATCGAAGAACGATGGGAGGTAAGATATCGAACCTTCTAGCCAGTCCAAGATATGCTCCGAGGTGGGATTCGGCTCTGGTTCTTCAATCGTCATTGTCTTGTGGATGTTTTGAGACACGGGAGGGCAGGGGAGATTATGGTGTTTGAACATTGACCAAACAAGGGGATACATAAAGAGGGATGGTGTGGTGGACTTGTGCTTTGGGAGTGTTAAATAATGGCATTTGTTAGGGGAAGGGACGGTAAAGGGCATATTTCAGGCGTGGTTGTGCTGTATTTTGGAAGATATGATGTCTTTGCTGAGGATTTTTTAAGGTTAAAGAGTGTAGCAGAAGTGTCTCTCGCCTTGTTTTTGTTATTGACTTATTGTCTTTATGTCATGGTTGTTGAGATCTACAGACAACAAGAGGAGACAAGTAGCATTATGAAAAGTTTGGGGATGGCGATAGGGTTGAGTTTGAATTGCCCAGAGACGGCAAGCTTGTTTGCATTAGATATTAAAAGGGAGAGTTTTGTTTGAGATTGCCTCTTTCGATGCCATTGGCTGATTGGTGATTTGGCCTTTTCCCCCGACCAACTGGACTTGCAAGCAACGCAACTCTTTGTTTAAATCCCAAAGTCTTCGTAGCTTTTGAATGAGTTTTTAAGTGTTCATTTCAACATAAATTACGGGACATCATAAACGATATTATGAAAATCATCCACCATTATTTAGATTTTGGACTCGAGATTCGTAGTCTTTCGGTATAAGTGGAACATTTTTTACACTTGTACAGTAAGTCATCCTAACATCTTTTTAAGTGATAGACGAGACATCATAATCGATTCATGAAAAGTCATAGATGAAATCTCATCTTTGACACGGTTGAGATTTTATACTAAGCGTATGCCTTGGGGCGGCTATATGAATCTCTTTGGTCCTCATCCAAGCTCGAGTCTTATACTAAGCATGTGCCTTGGGGCGGCTATATGAATCTCTTTGGTCCTCATTCAAGCTCGTGTCTTTATCATTAAGTCACTTGATCATGCAACATGTTATCTTACAGATTAGTATGCTAAGAATAGCTTTAGTATCATATTATCAGATTAGTCTTATGTAATGCTTGTTCCGTTAAATTTGTCTGTTCCTTGCCTTTATTTAGTTCGTTTACCAATCTGGGATAAAGATACAATATTTGTTAGTTTTGGGTACTTTGAACCTGACTAATTTTGAAGCAAGTTGTAGCAGGAATAAGGATTATAATCAGGATTAAGCGCCTAAACTGGTCATACAAAGACTGCAGACCACATGTTTCATGTCAAGCATCCATATATAAAGCTTTTCAACACGCACACCGGCCATCATTGTATTGTTGTTGTATCTGACTAAACTATGCAGATCATTCGAGATGCTAATGCTGCTACTCTGTAGCATCAAAACTTAAATGCCAATAGCTGAACTAGACCTCAGACTTTTGTGTGTTAACCTTGTCTCGTGTAACTAGGAAAAACAAAGGTTAGTTTTCACAATTAAATCATGTCTTCATGTTAAATTTTGCTTCCCACTCGGTCGAAATATGACTACGCGAGTATTCTTCTTGCTCGGAGAGGACTCCATACTAGACGGAAAATCAGCAGGTCCGACGCATGGGAACTCATGATGAAGTAATCTCGTTGCTGCTATTCCGATCCTCCCTGCACCATTAACATATGAATGCACGAAGACAAGGGCTGTAACACCACCATTTGCTCTTAAACCGAAGGGTATGAACCCCCTTACTGGAGAATCATAAAACAGCTTGTGTAATAACCCAAATTGGCGTCATTTAACTTTAAAACAGGTAAATCACTTCGTGCAAATTTAAGTAATAATATTTTGGGGCAAATCAATTTCTTTGAGATGGGATGTTTTATAATTATTAAATTGTTAGCAGATAGTGTAAACAAAACAAAAGAAAAGGGGATTAGGGAAGTGCCGTAAAAACAGATGTGGGGAGTTAGGGATTGAAAAAGAGGGTTTGGCTGTGATAACGAAAGAGAAGCGATAGAATTGGAACCTCGATCAGCGGCTGAATAATTCATCAACAAAAGGAAAAGAAGAATATATTCAAAGGTTAGTGCTAATTTGATGGTTTCGAATGTAATCACTCACCTTCATATGCAAGAACGGATTTAGACCTGTTTTTATTTTCCTCCCTATTAGTTTTGTTATCAGATGTTTGTCAATTATGGAGGTAATTCATTTTGTTAATGATCTTGTGTTAATTTTGGGTTGAATCGACTAGTCTTAGGGATAGAGCTTGGGTATAATTAAGGTTAGCATGATGGTTTGATTCTAGAGCATAAATCTTACACTACATCAACAGTAATTTTTATTATGCATATATAGCCATAGGACTGACTTGTACTCATAAGTCAGTGGGCAAAAAGGAAAGACAAAGAATCTGTTCTAGTAGGATTCTTGGCAATTAGAAGGTTTGGGTTATTGTGTTAATGGGGTTATGCTGGATTAGGTTGCATATATTAGTTTAATAAGAAAATTCAGCAATACCATCAGAATGAACCACCAAAAATATAGGAAGGGAAAGAATAATAAGAAAAAGAGTCGGAATGTATCTGAACGATTTGAAATTATTGTTTCATGTTTTTGGATTGACAGACGGACAATAGAAGATACATACATTTTTTAGCCGAGAAATATCTCCGCTTGTGTAAGTACCCTTTGTTTTGGTTAATGTATATTGAATATATTTTCGTCGCTGATTATGTCTCTGATATCTCATGCCTCTGGACTCTGTTATGCCGCTCTTAAGTGGTCAAGACTCTGGACTCTGAAACGCATTAATGCTGGCATAATGTCATTGTTCATTCATGTCCCTACTATCTCGATGAGTGTATGTGAAATTCTAAATTTATATGTGCTGGAATGGCGGTACTTGGAAGTCACTTTTATATTAGCTACGTTGTTTTGTTCATATTCATGGTTGGTTAACAATGCGTTAAGGGTTAATATTCATCTTTGTGCCCAGGGTTGGCCTGAAGGGAAGGTGGGTACTTGCTGGGCTTAAGGCTCATGTTTGTTGGTTTGTGTCTCAGTAGATCATCCAGCCGGTGTCGAGGACTAAGCTTTGTTGCATTCGGGGGCTCGTTAGGTGTTGTTCAGAAATTAAAGACTTGAACATTGTCACTATAGGTTTCTTATTTTTCCTGATCAAGACTTACGTAATTTGAATTGTGGGCATGGATTCAATAGTAATTGCTGTAGTAAATCAGGTTTTAAACATTGAAGGGGTATGTTTTTGGTAATTTCGTTTGACGCAAATAGCTGAGAGTTTGTTAATGTTAAACATTATCTGCTTGCGTATTGTGATTTATGGTGCTCTTCGTACTGGTATGTTGTATAAGAGTGAGGAAGGGTAAGACCTAGCACATTGCATGAAACTTAGCTTCTTGGACTTGCGGTCGTTGCCGTATTCGTGACTCATGGCTTGGGTCGGGGTGTGACAGCTTGTGTGCAAAGCAAATGCATCCTTTAGAGCCTACCACATATACATGTTAAATGTCATCTTGAGTTCTTACTAAGTTCACGTGCAATGTATTAATCTCCTGTTTCAAAAATATTGATCACCTTTTTGGGCTGTCCCAAAAAAAATGATCACTTTCCAAATTAAGAAAGTTCTGTAGATGTTTTTTTTTCCTGTTTATCCTTTTTACGGTTTCTTATTCTATTTTTCTCTTCATATTTAATCATTCACCAACTCATTTTCTCTGTCATGACACACTTTCTTCCTCTCCCTCTCTCATTCTCTTTCTTGGGGTAGAACAGGAAACTCATAAAATATGACTCATGCAAGTTAAACGTGATCAAATAATTTGAGACGGAGGAAGTATCAATTATGTTCTTTTCGATGTTTACTGATAAATGCGATTGTACAATCACACCCTGGAAGTACTCTCCTTGACCTCTTGCCCTCAATAGGCATTGAGAAATCTTTGCGCATTCCCTTTGCTGGTGTGAGAAATTATGCACGAATAGTATGTAACACTAGTGTGGACAGATTCTTATTATGCCAGTCACTATTTCTAGAGGTGCAAGACATTTTTAAGCCGGAGCTCTTATAGTCAGTAGTAGTGACTCCTTGGACAAAGGAACCCCGGAAGCCGGCCGGTGGTGCAATGGGCTCTCCTTGATTCACCTCGTAGCCACGATCCCTAGCACTTCTATGGAAAGTCTTGCAGGTTTTGTCCGGAATATCCAAAGTCCTTCACACGATCAAGAAATTGGCCCAAAAAGAAAGCAAGCAGCATTGTCCTACTAGATACGGCATCCCCACTTTCCTACTACATTAAAGGTTGAAATTAGGCCCATATGCGGGCTCTAGTATGATCTTTGCCCTGAATATCCAAAGTCATGTGCTGTACGTACCCACGGTTCTTGATTGGGACAAAATGAGAGGGCCACAATAGATGCATCTTCGGGACGTAAAGCATTCTTTGTTTGTCAGCATTTATCCAAGACCAAAAAGTGTACATGGTCATCTACGTAGGACGAAGCAGTACTGGACCAGCTGTTTACTACGTTGACATGCAAAGAGGTCTCAACCATAGGGGAGAATGCGTAACCTCATAACACAAAATTATATGTGCACTCGTTACTTGTATTGACTTACTGGGAATGCTTCTGCCATGGCTTTCCACTGATTACTCAACCAAAGTCCGGTAACTAAATCAATGTAATAAGAGTATGTCAGAGAGCAGAAGTTTAACGGCGTAATTGTTTCTTAAGGCAAGTCTTGCAATTTAAAGGGGTTTTCTTCATCATTTTATCACTTTTAGTGAAATTGATGATTTATGGTACAAAAAACATTTCCTGATAGGAGCAGCAAAAGAGAAATTCGCCGCTAGCTAAAGCCGTATTTCACCTTTCCAAAAACCTCTCTTGATCGAATTGCCAGCAATTCGAAAAACCCAGTCATTAGTAATTGGGCTGTGCCTTCATTGTAGGATTTTTTGCACCCTCAGGACGAGGTGTCAGTATTTCTTCCTCGAGTCGCATAGTAGCGGGGTTCCAGTGTGTTTGTGTGTGTGTCTGTGTGTTTGGTGTGAGTGTGTACTGTATTTTACCTTCCGGTCTGGCTCAGTGTTACTACTCTTTCTATTTTGCTTGCTAATATACCTGTTGATGGAGCTTTTGCTCACTACTAAAAAAAAGAAGGTGATATTGGTGCTAATGAGCACCATATTTGACGTAACACGTGACTGTAAAGTACGTTAACTAAGTACACGAAGGTTCTAAATTCAAAGTTCAAAGTTTGTATACCGGTAGCAATTGCCATATCATGTCATGATATCACGTTAATCTAAGTAGGCGAATGTTTTAAAATATTAATTCAATTCAGAGAGGTCAAACGGACATCAAAATATCTCACGGATATACTAGTCGCAAAAGTATCAAAACTTGCATTTCAATAAGGACGACTTAACGATTTAAGAAATTACTCGATATTAGACTCAAATTGAAGAAGACGAAGAGACGAGTTTAACGGAAGTGGAATCGCTTGAATCCGAGTTCGTACGGTTCCAGAAATTTCAAGTAAGGAAATATGGGCAAAAAGGTTCACAATGATATGTCCACCATTTGGGTGGTGCCACGTGGCACTCCAATACCTGTGATTACACGCCCAAATGGGCTGAAATAATGGTTGCTTTGAGTGACAATTTTCTAGCACGTGGACGGCAACAAGCCACGCCTAGAGGTGTCAAACGGGCCGGGCGGCCAGCGGGCCGGCCCGTTTTGGCCCGGTTTTGGCCCGGGCTGGCCCGGCCCCTTGCATGAACAGTAACGGCCCGCTGAAAGAGGGCCTGGGCCTGGACCAGGCCGAGAAATCTGGGGAAAATGGCCCGGCCCGGCCCGGCCCGGTTTGGCCCGGGTTTGGCCCGGCCCGGGTGTGGCCCGGTTTGGCCCGGATTTGGCCCTTTTTTGGCCCCACTTTTTTTTGAAAATCTAGCTTTTCCCCCCCTTTCTTCCACCCCTTTTCCAAAATTCCACATACATTATTATTTTGATTGTTAGAGTTTTAAGAATAATTTTTTTTCATATATATAAAATAAATTTTTACAAGCAAAAAATATATATTTTAAAAGGAAGGGATAGCATCCTGCATCAAGCATCTTGTCTTTTTGCCTTATATTATTTTCTTCTATAAGACTTGATGACCTTGAGCGATGTTTGGTTAGATTTAAGAGAGGCTTATGCCTCATATTGGCAATCATTTTACCTTAACAGTAGTCAGCCTTTAAATTGAATGGATAAGAGATGGAAGGAAATTGCAGTCAGCCGTTAAATTCTTTTGATCTTGTCTTTTCTTCAAAAGTCCTGCAAAATTACTTAACTACTAAGCCTCTTCTATGAGAAAGGAAATACCTATAGTGGTTATGATCTTCCATAAGTGGTCTGGTTAGAGTTTTCAAAAGGTGCACACTGCATAGGCCTTGGGAAAGAGTCAAAGAAGTTTATACCCATTAAATGAAATTAAAGTTAGACGGAACAACCATTATATTTCTTCCAGATGGGACTACAGCTATAACAAGGCATCGCAACTCATCTGTTTTTAATCCGCACTTCTTTCTTCTTTATAGTTGATGAGGATCGTATAAATAAATTCCTATGTAAATTGTTATGTGTTAAAATTGAATAACATGAGAAAAAAAAAAAAAAAAATGGGCCTGGGCCCGGCCCAAGCCCGGCCCTAAATATTGGGCTTAGGGCCTGGGCCTGGACCAGGCCTAGAATTCATTGCGCCAGGCCCGGCCCGGCCCGGCCCGTTTTCACCCTCCCTTGGCCCGGCCCCGGCCCGGCCCGTTTGCAGGCCCGATGGGCTTGGGCTGGGCCGGCCCAAGCCCGGCCCTTTGACATCTCTAGCCACGCCTGAATTTGGTTCAGGTTGTGAATAGAGCGGCAAAATGACAAGAACGGGTACATCAATTCATTGTTCCAGTACCGTGAGCGGTAATGATACACGGTAGGGGCCACACGATTCAATGATGTGGCAGTACAAGGACAATGAAAATTGATTAGGTGTCAGCGTAATAAATTATGGGTGTCAGCGAGCGTAAGAATCAATGTATACGAACGAGGAAGGCAACCAATTTAATAGAGGCAGATGTATTATATGTAAGCTTATCCTTTTCTGTCAGGGCATAAGCTCGAGTCCGAATTGTTCCAGCTTGATTATTTCATGGTAGCTGATTCTGCATCCCCCTACCCTGACTAAATTGTGGCCTAAGCGGCTGAGGGCAATCTCGAATCCTATGTCCTTGCTGCTGGCAGTTAAAACATACGCCACTCTGCCAATAACACAGACCTCTATGGTTTTTCCCACAAGTTTTGCAAGCTTCGACAGGCTCCTGGGTATTTTTAAATGGTTCCTTAGTAGCTAAGTTGTTATTCTTACTCTTGGGCTGAACCACATCATTGCCCCTTGAGCTATCCTCTTCTCTTCCTCTCTTCTGTCTCTGCTCCTTGTAGTACTTACACCCCGCCTCGACATCTTTCTCCACTCTCTGAGCCTTGTCCAAGTTTCTAAAGTTACAGCGGCTAGGAACTTCCTGATGCCGTACCTTAGTCTATTCTTAAAACGTGTCGAACGTCTCTTCTCAGTATCTATCACATGTGTTGCAAACCTTGACAATCTAGCAAATCTAGCCTCGTAGTCTTTCACAGTTTCATCCTCTCCTTGCTCTAACTTTAAGAACTCTTCCACCATATCATCCTTCACATTTCTAGGGAAGTATTTGGTAAGAAATATTTCCTGGAAACGTGCCCAAGTCACAACATGTTCCTCCTCAACACTCAAAGTTGTACTGTATTTTACCTTCCGGTCTGGCTCAGTGTTACTACTCTTTCTATTTTGCTTGCTAATATACCTGTTGATGGAGCTTTTGTTCACTACTCAAAAAAAGAAAAAAAAAGAAAGAAAGGTGACATTGGTTCTAATGAGCACCATACTTGACGATCAACAAAAGAAAGAGCACCACACTTTAATAATGGTCTAATAGTTTAGGGACAAGAAGTTTACTTCATCAAGATTGTGTGGTCCGGTCACCCGCTCCAAAGGAACCGTACAGCTGAAGCTACGAAAAGTAACTATAGAAACAAAGTATGGAACTCGAAAGTCATGCAATTGATCCAAAAACTCTTTCTGGATAAAGATTCTGCCATGGTATTTCCTCATTAATCGTCAAATTAACAAAGGTCTCGCCACTAAATTGAAGAACAGCACGTTGTTAGTATGAAGGTGTGTTGTTCATTTGGTTATACGGGAAAATATCAGATTGTTGTTAGTATGACTGACCATGTCCGCTCTCTCTTTATAGTTCATGGAGTTGGATTTTGACAAACGAAATAGGATGTTTCGCCCGTTCGATTACTTCTAGCAACGAGTTAGATGATTTTTGGTACTTCAAAATTTCGTTGTTAGGATTACCAGAAAAGTAGATTCGTGGCCGAATTTGTCCTTTAACTTGCAAAACAAACTTTGCCCTCTTGGAAATCCAACAATCCAAAGGGATCCCAACGGATAGAGCAACTCTAGAAGTTTTTTTTTTTTTTGTAATCAGAGCAACTCTAGAAGTTGAATCAGTCACTAAAAGGATCTGAGATTTAGGAACTATATTGTACGATACATCGCGTGCTAAATATGCATGAGAACCAAACAACACTCTAGTGGCTAACTTCAACAGTACGGACCTATCACTCTAGAAATTTTTGTTGGAATATTTTAATAAAATAAAATGTACATGATAGCATTGTTATTATATTGCAATTTATGGCCATATGTATTTACTTACATGTAAATTATGAAATGAGTTACAAAAGCAATAATGAGTATTATTAACTCAATTGTGTTTATGGTGTATATAATATACTTTATTATTTGGTATTATTGGAAATGATTATGATTATTCCATGAGTTACAAAAGCTTTTATAAGCTTACTTATGTGGTCAATAAATGGATTATGATAGGCCAAGTATATAAGGCCATGGGGTGTGACATAGAAGAAAAGAAGCTACTATGCTTCCATAGTTAGTGTTTTATACTTTACTATCACAATGTTTTTCCTCTATAACTATTTTCATATTTTATACTTGGGCAACGTGATCGTGGACTGGTTCATACCGTCTTCCTGTGGACGTGCACATGGAGGAGACATAGCTGCGTCAATGGGTTTTATCTTGGAGACTTTATCTGCCGTCAACACCTGCACGTAGGGAGGCGATAACGTCTTTAGGACAGTGACTCTGTCACGACTCTCACGGACGAGCTATTTTATATCCTTTTATTAATCTAGATTATGCAATTTTTTCAAGAGCTCATATAGAATTACTTTAAATTATTTATTATTATTTTGCTATGTTTAATTACCTAGTGTTGCTAATATTTTGTTGTAGAAAATACAAATCAAAGCCTATATTTTCCAACAATCTAAAGACGTTATCGGTTTTGATTTGTATGTAACTTTAATTTTATTTTTTTTCTTCCTAGAAAAAGAAAAAATTGTGTTTTGTTGATCCCCCTCTAGAGAAAGTTTTATGGAACGAAGAGAGGAGGATCTGAAGCTTGAAGCCACAAGGTCTCAGGCAACCACACGGGCATCTAAGCACAAATAAAGGATTACCACCAGTTTTGTTTGGAACAGTAAGTACCAAGGCATTTTTTAGGAACAGTAGCAGTAGTGCTGAAGGAAATGGTGCAACATGTAAATGGTATAAGTCAGAGAGGAGAGGCTGTGGAAATAGGCAAGTTGGCCTTTACAGCAGCTTTGAACCAAATGTCCAACACTTGCTATTCGGTTAACGTGGCTGGTTTCTAGTCGGAAGATGTACGAGGATTCCAGAAAGCAGTGAAAACTGTCATGGAGATTGATGTTCAGTTTAACATTGTTAATTATTTTCCTCTGTTAAAAGGTCTGGACATTCAGGGATAAGGAAGAAATCCAAGGCTGCTTATGGCTGCCTTGGGGCGTTTTGTGATAAATTCAATCATCAGCGGCTACGGGAGAGAGAGTCGAGCTTGCCAAGATGTGGAGATCTGCTGGATTCTTTCCTTGACTTTAGCCAAGAAAATGAGGCTGAATTCAGCCTCAAACATGCTCGTGTTCTACTAGTGGCGGTGTTCTGGGCAAGAGTTGGGGAAAGCCAATTGTTTTCAAAAACCGACAGAAAACCCATGTTTGGTAAGGGTCTGGCCACGGTAGAAGGTGATGAATAGGTTCGTCATAGGCATGCCATTAGTCCAGCATTCTCTCCTGCCAACTTAAAGGCTATGGCAGGCTTAATGGTGTCACTTGCTGAAAAGGATCACTTATGTTGGTCATGGAAATCTCCCGACGCTATAAAATTGAATATTGCTACGAGACGGTGATATTTTCATATCACCTTGAGGTAAGTTCTAACTTGTAATTAGCTATGTTGCATATTTGATATTTGCGTAGGTATGACAACAAAATGAGTAAGAAAATATGCATACCTTATGAGTTATGTTTTAGTCCAATAAAACTTATGAATAAAAATTGAGCTATACACCGCATGAGGTTTTATTGTGTTCGATTACTATTAGTATCATTATTTTGGTATGCCGGTTAGAAGACTAATAATAGTTCTAAAGTTTTTTTTTTTTTTTTTAGATAGTAGCATCCCTGCAAAGATGTAAGATTGTCGAGAGTTAGAAGTTTCACAAATTAATAAAGTAATATGAAATGCAGTCATATTGCAAGGGAAAATTAAGGATTATCTACTACTTTGTGCTTGTGCTAAATTGTATTAGCATAGATCTTGTGTTGTTTGTGACCCTTTTATCTAGTTATATTTATTTGAATTGACACTTGTGACACAGTGTGGATTCCTTGCTAATTACATGCAAGTGATTTTTGAGTTACTAAATTTGGTAGCGAGATGGTTAAAAAGGTAATTGATTTGACTTCTCGTACCAGTGCATTATTGTGAGACAATATGTGTCTATTCAGTCATGTATGAAATATTTTTATAAATTTTCTGGACTTCACATTTGGGCTAATGAGCTCAATTTGTAATGTTTAAAATTACGTGACAATTCCGTTTTCACAACCACCTAAAAATAGTTTATAGCGGTGTAATAAAAGGGGCACTTTTCTTTTGGTAAAATATTTTTTTAAGGGGGGCTTCTTTAAAATCGATTTTGCAAATAAATTAAATAGTTTTCAAAAGGTTTATGCTAAAGTAAATAAAAACTGGATATTTAGATTTGGTGATACCATGACTTTTCCGGGACATAATATTTAGTGACAATAACACATATGCCTTTACTTATAGATTATTATGTTTGTCTGTAAGTAGTTGTATTTTGGATAATACCTACATTTATTCCTTTTTAATTTTTGATACATGGTTTTAGCCTAAAAAAAATAAAAAATAAAAAATAAAAAATTGAGATTTTACATATAGAGTTATAGTTTGGTAAACCACCTAAAGTCAGTGTTTGTGAAGTTCTCTTTCAAGAGAGAAAAATTTTCATGGGATTATCGACTTTTATAAAAATAGTAACTTGAAGCTGATTTTATTTTGCTGAGTGTCTCTATGAAATAAATTGTTTGATGAAATTATGGAAATTCTTATTTCAATGTTAAATTCTTTAATAAATACATGACTGCGAAATGTGGGGGTACATGATTTGAAGATGGATTATGATTTCTCGAGTTATGTATACACAAAGAAAATTAGCGACATAAAGAACATCTATATATAGTATGTTCTTAATTTTAAGTCTATTTTAGCATGTCGCATGCGTGTATGCGTAGTGAGATTATGTGATATATCTCATGCATATATTTATGTTTCTTGCACTTAGCTTTGCTAGTTTGGATCTTTGGGCATGTATAGCTCTTCTGCATAATTGAGCTTAAAATGTGGAAGGAAAAAAAAAATTTGCAAAGTATTGCGAAGTTTAGTAATTGAAATTATACTTTGGTAAAGATGTTAAATCATAATAACCGAAATCTTTGACTTCTGATTATCTTGGCTATGTTGATAATGATTGTTGTGGTATCTATTTCAAATGGGTTTTATCTTGGAGACATTATCTGCCGTCAACACCTGCACGTAGGGAGGCGATAACGTCTTTAGGACAGTGACTCTGTCACGACTCTCACGGACGAGCTATTTTATATCCTTTTACTGCTTTAGATTACATAATCTTATCAAGAGTTCATATAAAATTACTTTCAATTATTTTGTTACGTTTAATATCTTGGTATTGCTAATATATTGTTGTAGAAAATACAAATCAAAGCCTATATTTTCCAACAATTTTGTTGATCAAGAATGCCATTTCTGTAGCTAAACTGGCAAAGCTACAAAAAAAATTCAGTAGAAATAGAGATGGGGGAACTCAAAGATCTGCATTGATCACAAAGAAACCATATTCGAAAGGAATTTGGCTACAAAGAAAATAGTGAATACAGTACATAACTCAGATGCCTGCCATAAGCATTATCTCAAAGAACATGGTTAGGTAAAGACAAAAAAAAAAAAAAAAAGACACAGAACTGACGTGAATAAAGGAAACAGTTTCTTTGGCAGGAGGTTTATCCGGTTCCACCAAGAACAGCCTTGAGTGCCTTTACGGTAGCAGCATCAAGGAATGTGGTCTTTTCAACCAGTTTAGAAGGCAAGTCATTCGCAAACAAAGCGAAATCCAAAAATTGTAGGCCAGGGCTCGGGCTACTATAGCTCACAAAAGCAATGGAGTTACCAGCAGCAGCATTTATTCCAAAATGCAAGAGTCCTTGAGGGAATACCATAACATCACCCCTTCTAAGTTTTTTCAAGTAAACATCATTGGCCGAAGAGACGAAACCGGCAAGGATGGATCCTTGTGTGACAAGTAGGAGCTCGGATGCACCAGGGTGCGTGTGCATTGGTATGATACTGTTCGGGGCTAGGTCTGCTCGGGCGATGGAGATACCGAGGCCGTTCACACCGGGAAACTGGGCAGCGAAGGCGGTTGACACGGCTGCTTTGGTGAGGTTCGAAGTGTTCCCGGCAGAACGCAGACCGGTGAACACAAAGTCATCCACAGTGACCAGAGAAGGCTTCTTGCAAGAGTAACCTGCAGGTCCCTCTGGGGCCTTCAGGTCTCCCACGCAGAAGTCTTGAACTGATGCATGGGAGGAGATGATTAGCAAGAAGGACAGGAAAAAGATTGTACGAAGCATGTCTACTATTAGCGCGGAGCAAGGTAATGTGGTTTTTGATGAGCTTTGATAGGGTTTTGGCTAGGTTTATATAGTTGAGCAGAGATGCTCCACTTGAAATCTGAAGTTGAGAGCCATGCAATGAGAACCACAAGTAAGGTTTAAGGTTTATGATGTAAAGCAAGTGGCTATTATATTGTTGACATGAGGATAAGAACTTTTTTCTTTGTAAAAGAAAGCACGAAACAAAAGAACCCTTTTGACGTGAAGTAATTTGGTGACAGCTTAAGGTGGCGCGCCATTAATTCTTGCACTAAAAGATAATTGAAAATGCTTTTCATTCATATATTTCCTTCATCTTTTCGTAATACATAAAATAAAAAAAGGCACCTTTTTAACTAAAAGATATCAAGGATCAGCAGAATTCACTGATGTCAGAGATCTTCAACCCAGCAATTTCCAGAATTCAAATTCTGACTCAGATGATGACAAGGAAATGCGAATGTTAATCAAGGAGTTACAAGATCAAATGAAAATAATTCTCCAAGAAAATAGAGAATTGAAGAACACAATAAATGCGATTAAACATAGCAAATTTGAGGCATTAATGATGCAAGGAAGCCCCCACAAATATGAGGCAGCAATTGTGCAAGAAAGCCCGACGCAATTAACGCCAGAGAATCAAAGATCTGGAGAAATAGCAAGAGACTCAAACGCGATGACTGAAGGTGCTGTTCATGCGCCTTTGAACACTGAAATGTCAATTGAATTCCCTGCCCTAGGTAATCAAATCACAAATCAAGCGGCTGGAAATTAAAACAACTAATCAAGATTCTCAGGGATACAAAAAAACCAACGTATGCGGCTATGGCGAAACCTAATAGGGAATCTGTTGAGGAGAACAAACTCGAGTACATAGAACCGCAACTATCTCGTGGTCAAAATACTGTTCAATTCACAATGGAAGAAATTGAACCTGCAATAAATCAATGGAAATATGCGGTTGTTGTATGTATATGTAATGGGTGCTAGGCCACCATTGCATGTGATGCAAAGGGTATTGGAAAGGAAATGTGGGCTATATGGTACTTTCTCTCTTAGCTTGATGAAAGCTGGAATGTATATTATAAATTTTGACAGTGGAGAAACTCAGAGTAAAATTCTGGAGAAAGGGCCATGGATGTTTGATAACAAACCAATGATCATAAAACCCTGGAATTAGGAAATGTCTATGGGAAAAGAAGGCTTGAAATCTGTTCATCTATGGATAAAGCTGCCAAACTTGCCATTGCAACTGTGGTCTACTAATATGTTGAGCAAGATGTGTAGCACCTTAGGAAAGCCTTTGTTTACCGATCGAATGACTGCAACAAAAGAAAGACTTATGTATGCTAGAATCTGTTTGAAGATTGATGTCAACAGTCAATTCCCTGACGAGATCACAGTAAAGGGACCAAATGAATGGATTCAAAAACAAAAGGTGGAATGTGAATGCCAGCAATGTGTGCTCGTTGCAAGATTTTTGGGCATATAGAAGCATCTTGTTATCATAAGGCCAAGACTATCCAAGTCTGGAGGGAAAAACCTCAGCAAACAAGGGAGAATGAAACATTGGAGGTATGTACTACTATACCTCAGCAAACAATGATGAATGTAACATTGGAGGTAGGTACTACTATACCTAGACAACAAAAACAAACAAGAAACAATAGTGTAACCCCTGGTAGCCTCGGTACACACAATAGATTCCAACAGCTAGACCAAGAAATGGAGACTATGGGTGATCAGGAAGGAGTGAAGTTAACTCTGAAAGACAAACATAGTAGAGAAAGAGGGTAAGCTAGCAAGGATGCTGGATCAAAATCTATACCTAAATGCTAGCAAGTTGGAACATAAGGGGACTCAATATCCCTACAAAGCAATATGAGATCAAAAAGGCTGTGGAAAAGCAAAAAATTGACATCATTGGGCTATTGGAGACCCAGGTGGACATTAGTAATCACCACAAGAGTAAAGACTTAGCGACGGACAGTTCCGTTGCTAAAAGTCCATATTCCGTAGGAAAAGACTTTTTAGCGACGGACTGTCCGTCACTAAAAGTCCGTGGTTGAAAAGGCCGTCGCTAAAATATTAGCAACGGAATTTATTACTTTTAGCGACGGAATTTTCGTCGCTAAAGATATTTCAAAATTAAAAAAAAAATTATTAGCGACGAAATTTCTATTACTAAAAGTCCATTAAAGTCTTTTAGCGATAAATGATCCAGCGCTAAAAAATATCAAGACTTGTTAAAATGACTTTCAGCAACAGAACTCTATCGCAAAAAGTATATTGTTGTTGGTAGAAAAAAATTTATTTTCATTATTTCTTCTAAATCTAAACTTGTTTTTTAAAAATTAAACATCTAAAGCATAATTATCAATGTGGAATATTATTAACCACATTTTTAAGTATCTGTAAAATAAATAAAGTACAAACCCCTAACATCATGACTACTAATAAAGTACTTTCGCCCCAAGATCAGCACAAACATTACAAGGTCAACCCAATTCAAAACTTTGCGACAAAAGTTACGTCATCTGTTTTTATATATACAATTGCAGAAGTGATGCTCAAGAATGGTCTCATTGGCGCACTGCGATGGGCGGCAACAGCAGCTGTGGCGTGCGACAGTAGCGGTGGCGTGCGGCAAAAACAGTGGAGTGCGGCAGCGGGATAGTGTACGTAAAACATATCACAACGGTTAATGTTCATATCAATGAGAGACACAGAAAAGACCAGAACTAACATAATTGAAGCATTACTTATCTACGAAATCGGACCTTGCTAAACCGCTGCCATCCTTCCTCTTGAGCTTATACTTCTTACACCACATGGATCTTCCATATCAATGCATAACCTGGCTTCCTGCTGTCCATTTAAGACCAGCCACAGAATGAGAGAAGTTCTAAACACTAGTCTTCCAAATTGTGGATGTCCTCCATCACTCGGCTGGTGCACATAAATTCTTTCCAGGCATAAACCATATTTCATGTATGCACACGAAATACCTCCTCTAAGTAGGTTATCATGAACTTATGCCTCTATTAATTCCACGGACAATTACCCAAGATAGGAATGTTCTAAGAATAATTATAAGGATTCTTGAGGTTCCAAACCTACTAAAGGTTACATTTAAACGAGAAAAAAAATTAGAACCTAGAACAGATCAAATTGAACAAAACCCATTAAATTAGAACCTATGAGAAACTGTAACAGATCAAATTGAACAAAACCCATTAAAGTTACAATTAGAAGTCAATATTAACAGTCAGCGTCATGGAATTCACAAATTGACAAACAACAAACTAAGAACCTAGAACATTATTAATTAGGCAACAAATTAGAACCCAAGAAATAATCAAGGAAACGCAAACCAAGAATCCAAGATATAAAATTGAAAAGAATGAAAGCAATTAGATGATAAAATAAGCAAAAAAAAAAAAGAAGAAGAAGAGAGAGTAGGGATTGAGCTAGATCGAGAGATGAAGTCGTTGTCAGAATTCTTGAAGTCTTGACCACCATATCTCTCCATATTTACCACACACAAACACAATCACAAACCCACAAATAAAAAACCCTACTGAAAGATCAGCAAAAAAAGAATAAAAAACTCGTTAGAAGGCGGAAGCCTTAGTCAGCACGTCGCAATTCCCTACAGGTGGGTGGCATGGGGCAGCTGATGAGAGAGAGAAAAAGAGTAAGGCAGAAGCGGAGGATGAGGATGAGGGTGGGGATGTGGAAGAGGGGTTCGGGGGATGCGTCAGAGGGGCTTGGGTTGGGGTTAGGGATGGCAATTAGATCCGCTACCGGCGGATCTCCGCCCCGCCCCGCCCCGTTAGGAGCGGATTATTTTGACTTTGACCGGGTTATGGGGCGGGTACGGTAAATTTTTTTTAAATCCGCAACGGGTTAGGGTCGGGCTTGGTACTCTGTCCAACCCGCCCCGGTATCCGACCCGCACCCGCCCCGTATACTAACTCTATTCATCAATAAATCTCAGCCGTCCATCCTAGCATATATATATTTCATCAAAACCCTAAAATGCTAACTCTCTTCTCAATTTCTGCCGACTTGCCCATGGCTGCCTGCTTCTTCTAATCTTCTCTCCTTCTCCACCGTCAGCCCCTCCATGGCCAAAAACCTCTTGACCACCTAACCGGCGGCAGCAACCATTCCACCACCTGCTTCTCGAGTTTTGCGGCACCAAGAACAACACCTGTCGTCGGAGATCTCGATGGAATGGTCGCAATCGCAGATCTGTCGCCGCTTCTCGTGCCGATTTTGAGTGAGAAACACTTTGCAAACCGGCACAACGTCCCAATGTCATTCATTCCTCAGCACACAGACATTCAGAATACAAAGGGCTTGGCGTTGACTGATGGCTCTGTTGCAAGTTATGGAACTGTGTTCTTGATTTCTTTCGAGCATATATCTGCCTTAGATTCTCAAAAAGAATGTTTGAGTAATGACTTGATACATATTAGCCAAAGGAGGCAATTGATTTTTCTTTTCCCTTTTGGTGGATTGTGCGGTGGTTGGTTATGCGCCGGGGGTGGTTGGTTTGTGTGCCTATGGTTGGTTTGTGTGTTTGTGCGAGTGCGGGTTTTTGGATACAGAACCTGCAGATGGTCATCATTCGTTGCTTCGGTGCGGATCGGGGCGGAGGCGGATTTTCTTGTAGTCCACCGGATCGGGGATGGTATTACCATCCATCGACCCGATGGCGGGGCGGTATATTTGTGCTGCCGGGCAGGTTCGGATATTGCAAAATCTGCATCCGACCGGCCCTAATTTGTGCTGCCGGGCAGGTTCGGATATTGCAAAATCTGCATCCGACCCGCCCCATTGCCATCCCTAGTTGGGGTAGTGGCTTGGGAGGTGGGCGATTGGTACAGGGTGAGAGAGAGAGGCCCAGAGGAGGGGGAGAGAAGAAGGGAAAACATGTGTGTGCGGCTAGTTAGAAAGAAGAGTAGGGTTAGGGCTCCTTTTATTCAAACATAAAGACTTTTACCAACGGAATGTGTCCGTCGGTAAAAAGTCTGTCGCTAAAAATTATCTTTTATGAAAAAAATTCAAAAATAGTGAAAAAATAAGTAAATTACAATTAGTGACGGATATTTCCGTCGGTAATAATCTGTCGGTAAAACTCTGTCGCTAAATGTCTTTACCGATGGACAGTTCCGTTGGTAAAGACATTTAGCGACGAATTTTTACCGACGAATTTTTCCGTCGCCGAAAGTAACCTTTAGCGACGGATTCTTGTCCGTCGCTAAAAGTCCGTTGGGAAAGTCTCATTTTCTTGTAGTGAATATTGATGAGATCATAAAGAAGTGGAATAAGGATTGGAGATTTGTCATGGAATTATTTAACTATTCAATTTCAAATGGTAGCATGTGAAACACAAGCAATCACAGGGAAAGTGACAGTAAATGCAAACAAGGAGAAGTTTTTTGTCTCATATATATATGGGAAGAAGAAAGGGATTAAAAGAAGGCAACTATGGTCCTAACTCCAACGGCATAAAAGCTTCATTGGACAAACCCCTTGGTTGTTAATAGGAGACTATAATTGTCACGCCCCGACCAGGAGGCGGACCTACACATACTATTTCAAAATATTCCTGCTTACCAGAAATATAATACCTAAAGAATTTTACCAAGAACATAACCTAAAAATGATAATCAGAGCTCTAAATGTATCCCAAATCAAAAGCATTTGTATTTATCCTCAAAGTCTAATAAATGCAGCGAAAATCTAATAACAATAGTCACTTCCCAAACATTGAGGTTACCAAAAGCTACTTAATCAAACTATTACAAGTTCTCATTTTCAAGTAACTAAAAAGAGTCTACAATTAAAAAACAACTCTGACTCATGCTTAAAGAAAACTCCTCTACTGATGTCTCAGCTTAATTACCTGAGATGGGAGGAGAAACGGGGGGGGGGGGGGGGGTGAGCACAAAGCCCAATAAAGATCACACGCACACACCCACAGAATACAACGCAGGTACCCAATAATATGTAGCCGAGTCAAAACGAAACATATGAAAACAAAGTGCAAAGACGATAGTTAATCTTGGCACGACAAATCTCATTACGGGATATTAACCCATCAAAGGTCGAATCAAAATCAAAAGGTCATAATCAAATAATTGAACTAATAATCAAAACAATACAATCACGTAACACGTGACTGTAAAGCACGTTAACCTAAGCACGCGGAGGTTCTAAGTTCAAAGTTTGCATACCGGTAGCAATTGACATATCATGTCATGGTATCACGTTAACCTAAGTACGTGAAGATTCAAAAATATTAGTTCAATTCAGAGAGGTCAAACGGACATCAAAATATCTCACGGATATACTAGTCGCAAAAGTATCAAAACTTGCATTTCAATAAGGACGACTTAACGATTTAAGAAATTACTCGATATTAGACTCAAATCGAAGAGACGAGTTTAACGGAAGTGAAATCGCTTGAATCCGAGTTCGTACGGTTCCAGAAATTTCAAATAAGGAAATATGGGCAAAAAGGTTCACAATGATATGTCCACCATTTGGGTGGTGCCACGTGGCACTTCAATACCTGTGATTACACGCCCAAATGGGCTGAAATAATGGTTGCTTTGAGTGACAATTTTCTAGCACGTGGACGGCAACAAGCCACGCCTGAATTTGGTTCAGGTTGTGAATATAGCAGCAAAATGACAAGAACGGGTACATCAATTCATTGTTCCAGTACCGTGAACGGTAATGATACACGGTAGGGGCCACACGATTCAACGATGTGGCAGTACAAGGACAATGAATCCTAATTCACAAGCTACAGCACATACACCAGGCATATCATATCAGTCTTTGATCATAGTGCAAAGCTACCCAAAAATGATAAAAGGGAAGAGGCCTTTTAAATTCTTTAATTTCTGGATGATGCACATCACATTCAAGGAAACATTGAGCAAGAGTTGAGGCAAACACTATTATCAAGGAGCAGCTTGTGCAAGGCTATGTCAAAAATTAAAGGCTTTGAAGCCTGAGGTGAAGAAGTTAAATAGTGCTCATTACAGTAACATCTCAAAGAAAACAGCAGTAGCTTTTTCTGAGCTTCAAAAAGTGCATAAACAAATATTGGAAAATGGAGATACTAGCCTGGTACAGAAAGAACAAGATTTGCAACAACAATACTTTCATCTAGCAGCAGCAGAAGAAGGTTTCTACTACCAAAAGGCAAGGGTCAAAGACATCAAGCTAGGGGATCAAAACACTACATATTTTCATGAGAAAATAAAGATTCACAGTGCACACAACAAAATATTAGCTATATTCAAGGAGGATGGTAACCAAGTGCTTGGGGCTGAGGAGGTACATCAGGAAGCTGTTAGATGTTTTTCCAAATTTCTAGGCACACCTGTACCTAGACAGCCCCAGACCAAGGGAAGACTGAGGCAGGTCATGAGGAATAGACTCTCAGTTGAAGATCAAGCTAGATTAAATATGCCTATCTCTGCCCACGAAGTCAAAGAGGCTATTTTTTGGGAAAATTAGTAAAACATGGGTTTTTTAGTTATTTATTTGGGGTTGGTGGTTTTTTTTTGGGAAATTGTGAAAAGAGGGGGGGTAACTTTGAAATCCCTGAAAAGTGGGGTGGGTTGAAAAAAAATGGGTTTTTTTAACCTCACTATTTCCCCTTCCCCAAAATACCCCTCCCCTCCCAACTCTTCTCCCCCAATCCCTTCAGACCCCTCCCCCTCCAAAATTCTGCCTACCCCCACTCCACCCCCCACCCTGCCGCTGTAAGTAGTGTAAACCCATTTTGAGTGTGAGGTTTTGAGTGTAACCATGAGTGCATGAGTGTAATGTAATGTGTGTATGTGAGTGCAATGTGTGGTGATATGTGTGTGAACCTGTGTGTGTGTGTGTAATATATATCCACGAAGTGGTGTTACAGAGGAAGGAGAATGAGATGAAAATGGGGAGCAAGGGAAGCTGTGTGAACAGTAACCACAAGCTGGTGGAGAGAAAGAAAAGAAAGGAAGAAGAAAAGAACCGAGCGGGTATTTGAGTTAGCGTTAAGTTTTGCACGTGTATATGTTAACGCAGGCTTATCGCTAGGATGTGAAAATTTACAGTATAATACATTTGACCATATTAGAATTCTTGGCAAAGTTTTATAATTTTCTGAGATCGTATGAATTTTTAGTATTTTCTGTAATTTCAGATTTGGAAAATTCTTTTGGAGCCTTTAAACCCAGAAAAATGATCTGGGAAAAATTAGAGTAATGTTCTTATGGTATAAATAAGACTTAGTTTGAATTTGATGATTTTTGGAGTTGTTTTGCTATGATTTCCATATCGCATTCGTTTTAGCAAAACGAAAAATCTAAACATATTTTTTATGTCTTTTAAATTCTGATTTTTATTTCTATAATTTTTATATATACTTTAATGTTCTTATAAAAATTATGGGACTTATTTTGCAGCTGGAAGTAATTATGGCTATTATTGGGTTTTCATTGTATTTAGAGAAATTATTTTAATTCGAAAATATTCAAAAATTCAGAAAATGCATATTTTGACTTTTAATAATATTTTAAGCTATAAGAGTATTTTAGTGTTAATTATTATAAATTCTAGAGTGTCGGTACCCGTTAAGGAGTGTATAAGATTTTTAGTCAGGTTGGCCGTGTGCGAGAACTGTTTTGAGTGCGCGATTTTCAGAGAGAGTGGGTACGCAGTGGGTAGTTGCCCACCCCCAGTAGCGGAGGCAGCGGGGGGCACGTGCCCACCTACTGCCTCCTTCTCTCTCGCTTAGAGAATGAGGGGCACCATCCGTTCACGGCTTCACAAATGGTTGTAGATGGTGATGTGTCCAGAAGTTGAAGGGGCTGCTGGTAGATGTTGATGTGTCCAGATGAAGGGGCTGGTTGTAGATGGTGATGTCTAGAGAGAGAGAGAGAGAGAGATGCCCAAGCATTTGAAAAGTACTGATTGATGACAGCGGTTTATTTGTTTTTCTTCTCATTTGTTTTTGATAATGCCGAACAAGGAACAACATAAGGAAAACAAGGATTACAATGCAATTTTGGTGATCTATTTGTATCCTTGCTTGCAGCAACAGAACCACAATGACAGAGATTAGTAAGAGGCAGGCTCTCGATGGAGGCGTGGAAGAGATAAAGTGCTTCATGTGTGAAACTTTTTGCACTTTATCTCTTCCAGAAATCTTGCGGGAACTAGATGACCTTGTAGGAATAATGGGGTCCCATGAATAACAGCGGAGGCGATGTGCAAACGGTTTGTGGTGACACCAGTCATTTTCTGTGGAAACACAAGTCAATTTCTGCAAAAGTGCATGTCCGATTGTGCTCTTGCCGAAGGTGATTTTAAGTGAAACCATGTTTATTCGGTAAAATTTGAATAAATGCATTTATTAGTTTGCGCAATTACTTATCATGATGGTAATTTGGGGTGTTTGGATCAATTGCACCGGACAAACATCCTTGTAATATGGCAACGTATTTAGAACTCCTTCTGGTTATTTGTAGCAAAAGGAGTATAGCGTGAAAGCTCCAAATTTAGCAATAATATAAACACTTCTCAAAGTGTGTGCAAATATACAATATAAGTCTTGCCCAACTAAGTAGGGGGACTACGACGTGCAAAGTTGAAGCTTGCGTGGCAAATATAGATGTTTCAAATGAATCCTACGTGGCACAGGGCAGGCCACCATACCACATAGATTGTGAGATCCGTCCATGCGAGGAAGGAATGGGTAAGTCCCAAAAAGTGACGCGCTCTGCCCGTTCCGCGAACAAATACAAGCTTCCAGACATAGCACACCGTGCACAAGTGGAGCACCTTACGGGATAGTCAGGTCATTTGCGCTTGCGCAAAAAGGTCGTACACGTTTTAGGTGACACAAGTCGTTTTGTGCAGACAAGCAGGTACTTATGCACGACGGTGCTTGTCGGTTTGTGCCAATGCCCAAGTCATTTATGTGCAGTTGCAATACCGAATTTTTTTTTGGGTAGGGGAATAGCTTATGTCCGAACACCCCAAGTTTATTTTTCGTATGCACATGGTGGGGCACAATACCACATAGATTGCGAGATCTATGTGGTAGCCAAGAAACCATGGGTAAGTCCCAAAAAGTGACGTGACCGAAGCCAAGCTTCTAGGCAGATTGCACCCTGCACAAGTGGAGCACCTTGCGGGATGGATAGGTCGTTTGCGCATGCATTTAATCAAGGTTGTACACGGTTTAGGTGACACACATATAGTTTTATGTAGAAAACCGAGCACTTTGCTCTGGGCGACACAAGTCAATTTCTGCAGAAATGCAAGTACTTTACACAAAGGTGCCTGTCGAAACGTGCCACTGCCCAAGTAGTTTCTGCGCATACGCAATACTAAAAATGCTTTTGATAGGGGATAAGCTCATGTCCGAGCACCCCAGGGTAACCTTTCGTATGCACGTGGCTGGGGCCAATACCACATAGATTGCGGATCCGTCAAGATCCACGAGATCCATCGTGGCGTGTTCTTAAGGTAACCCAAGTCATTGTAGAAAATGGGGGCGTTCATGTAGCCACGGTTTCCCACAATATTTTATGGTTCATCTCAGCTTTAATTGTACTGTCAATTATTCCAACAAAAGCTGACATGTGGGCCTGAAACGGGCTCGAAGTCAAGTACTAGCCAGACGGACTGCTGCAAATGTACAATATTGCTAATGCAAGCCATGGTCTTGCTAACGAGAAGTTTATTAGGTTGGAACGAAAAGAAATTAGATGGAACTGTCTTAAACCGTGTCTCCTAAACCGTCTGCAACGTTGATTAAATGCATTCACAAATGTCGTATGCATCGCGCAAACGACCTACGGTATTAGTAAACACAACAATGATGGCACCAATATTACGCCGTGCAAATAACGTTGTTCCAGCAACTGTCTTACACACATAGGGGCGTTTACTGGCAACCCGCTAATAATATTTTTTAACGGGTTCTAAAAAACTCCAAGCATGGTTAAATAGACAAATAGTAACACAGATTGATCACACCATGTTTAGGTGAGAGTGGGCGCCAGTTGGAAAACGGAGAGCACAATAAATGTTTCGAACCCCCTTGGTAAGAATGCTCATCAAAACGTAGGATGTTGACAACCATCAATAATCCCATCGCCCTTGGCAATGTTCCTCTAAGCCTGTGGTTCCCGCAAGGGCATCCCACGTATGTAGTGGTCCCGCCGAGAAGAAATAGAGCGGGGCTCCACCCCGTAAGTTCTGCATAAATTGACTTGCGCATCCGCACAATCTGACGAGCACATTTGCAGAAATCGGCTGGTGTTTTTTCAGAAAACAACTGGTGTAACCACGCCTCGTTTGCGTCTACACATCCGCTTCCTTAGAAAATTCACGCTACACACATCAACCACTTCGCAGCGGACTCCTTACACGGCCTCAACAACCACAAGGGTCCGGGCCGATAAGATGCTCCCTAGCGGAAAGGTGACAAAACGTTATAAACCGAGTTCCCATCGAAGCGGGGGATACTGACAGCCTGCAATGATCCCAACTGTGTAAGGGCAATGTGTTTGCGTGGTTCCCGCAAGGGCATGTATGTAATGGTTATTTAGGAGAAGAAATGGAGCGGGGCTCCGCCCCGTAAGTTCTGCATAAATTGACTTGCGCATCCGCACAATCTGACGAGCACATTTGCAGAAACCGACTGGTGTTTTTGCAGAAAACGACTGGTGTCACCACGCCCCGGTTGCGTCTACACATCCGCTCTTTTAGAAAATTCACGCTACACACATCAACCACTCCGCAGCGGATTCCTTACAGCCTCAACAACCACGAGGGTCCAGGCCGATAAGATGCGCCCTAGCGGAGAGGTGACGAAACGCTATAAACCGAGTTCCCATCAAAGCGGGGGATACTGACAGCCCGCAATGATCCCAACCATGTAAGGGCAATGTGTTTGCATGGTTCCCGCAAGGGCATCCCACGTATGTAGTGGTTATTTAGGAGAAGAAATAGAGTGGGGCTCCGCCCTGTAAGTTCTGCATAAATTGACTTGCGCATCCGCACAATCTGACGAGCACATTTGCAGAATTCGACTGGTGTTTTTGCAGAAAACAACTAGAGTCACCACGCCCCAGTTGCGTCTACACATGGCCCGGACCCTCGTGGTTGTTGAGGCTATAAGGAGTCCGCTGCGGAGTGGTTGATGTGTGTAGCGTGAATTTTCTAAAAGAGCGGATGTGTAAACGGTTTAGGAGATACGGTTTAAGACAGTTCCATCTACTTTCTTTTCGTCCCAACCTAATAAACTTCCCGTTAGTAAGACCATGGCTTGCATTAGCAATATTGTACATTTGCAGCAGTCTGTCTGGTTAGTACTTGACTTCGAGCCCGTTTCAGGCCCACATGTCAACTTTTGTTGGAAAAATTGACAGTACAATTAAAGCTGAGATGAACCGTAAAATATTGTGGGAAACCGTGGCTACATGAACGCCCCCATTTTCTACAATGACTTGGGTTACCTTAAGAACACGCCACGATGGATCTCGATGGATCTCGCAATCTATGTGGTATTGGCCCCAGCCACGTGCATACGAAAGGTTACCTTGGGGTGCTCGGACATGAGCTAGTCCCCTATCAAAAACATTTTTAGTATTGCGTATGCGCAGAAACTACTTGGGCAGTGGCACGTTTCGACAGGCACCTTTGTGTAAAGTACTTGCATTTATGCAGAAACTGACTTGTGTCGCCCAGAGCAAAGTGCTCGGTTTTCTGCATAAAACTATATGTGTGTCACCCAAACCGTGTACAACCTTGATTAAATGCATGCGCAAACGACCTATCCATCCCGCAAGGTGCTCCACTTGTGCAGGGTGCAATCTGCCTAGAAGCTTGGCTTCGGTCGTGTCACTTTTTGGGACTTACCCATGGTTTCTTGGCTACCACATAGATCTCGCAATCTATGTGGTATTGTGCCCCACCATGTGCATACGAAAAGTAAACTTGGGGTGTTCGGACATAAGCTATTCCCCTACCAAAAAAAAATTCGGTATTGCATCTGCACATAAATGACTTGGGCATTGGCACAAACCGACAAGCACTGTCGTGCATAAGTACATGCTTGTCTGCACAAAACGACTTGTGTCACCTAAAACATGTACGACCTTTTTGCGCAAGCGCAAATGACTTGACTATCCCGTAAGGTGCTCCACTTGTGCACGGTGTGCTCTGTCTGGAAGCTTGTATTTGTTCGCAGAACGGGCAGAGCGCGTCACTTTTTGGGACGTACCCATTCCTTCCTCGCATGGACGGATCTCACAATCTATGTGGTATGGTGACCTGCCCTGTGCCATGTAGGATTCATTTGAAACATCTGTATTTGCCACGTAAGCTTCAACTTTGCACATCGTAGTCCCCCTACTTAGTTGGGCAAGACTTATGTTGTATATTTGCACACACTTTGAGAAGTGTTTATATTATTGCTAAATTTGGAGCTTTCACGCTATACTCATTTTGCTACAAATAACCAGAAGGAGTTCTAAATACGTTGCCATATTACAAGGATGTTTGTTCGGTGCAATTGATCCAAACACCCCAAATTACCATCATGATAAGTAATTGCGCAAACTAATAAATGCATTTATTCAAATTTTACCGAATAAACATGGTTTCACTTAAAATCACCTTCGGCAAGAGCACAATCGGACATGCACTTTTGCAGAAATTGACTTGTGTTTCCACAGAAAATGACTGGTGTCACCACAAACCGTTTGCACATCGCCTCCGCTGTTATTCATGGGACCCCATTATTCCTACAAGGTCATTTAGTTCCCGTAAGATTTCTGGAAGAGATAACGTGCAAAAAGTTTCACACATGAAGCACTTTATCTCTTCCACGCCTCCATCGAGAGCCTGCCTCTTACTAATCTCTGTCATTGTGGTTCTGTTGCTGCAAGCAAGGATACAAATAGATCACCAAAATTGCATTGTAATCCTTGTTTTCCTTATGTTGTTCCTTGTTCGGCATTATCAAAAACAAATGAGAAGAAAAACAAATAAACCGCTGTCATCAATCAGTACTTTTCAAATGCTTGGGCATCTCTCTCTCTCTCTCTCTATCTCTCTCTCTAGACATCACCATCTACAACCAGCCCCTTCATCTGGACACATCAACATCTACCAGCAGCCGCTTCAACTTCTGGACACATCACCATCTACAACCATTTGTGAAGCCGTGAACGGATGGTGCCCCTCATTCTCTAATCGAGAGAGAAGGAGGCAGTAGGTGGGCACGTGCCCCCCTGTGCCCCCCGCTGCCTCCGCTACTGGGGGTGGGCAACTACCCACTGCGTACCCACTCTCTCTGAAAATCGCGCACTCAAAACAGTTCTCGCACACGGCCAACCTGACCAAAAATCTTATACACTCCTTAACGGGTACCGACACTCTAGAATTTGTAATAATTTACACTAAAATACTCTTATAGCTTAAAATATTATTAAAAGTCAAAATATGCATTTTCTGAATTTTTGAATATTTCCGAATTAAAATAATTTCCTTAAATACAATGAAAACCCAATAATAGCCATAATTACTTCCAGCTGCAAAATAAGTCCCATAATTTTTATAAGAACATTAAAGTATATATAAAAATTATAGAAATAAAAATCAGAATTTAAAAGACATAAAAAATATTTTTAGATTTTTCGTTTTGCTAAAACCAATACGATATGGAAATCATAGCAAAACAACTCCAAAAATCATCAAATTCAAACTAAGTCTTATTTATACCATAAGAACATTACTCTAATTTTTCCCAGAACAGTTTCTGGGTTTAAAGGCTCCAAAAGAATTTTCCAAATCTGAAATTACAGAAAATACTAAAAATTCATACGATCTCAGAAAATTATAAAACTTTGCCAAGAATTCTAATATGGTCAAATGTATTATACTGTAAATTTTCACATGCTAGCGATAAGCCTGCATTAACATATGCACGTGCAAAACTTAACGCTAACTCAAATACCCGCTCGGTTCTCTTCTTCTTCCTTTCTTTTCTTTCTCTCCACCAGCTTGTGGTTACTGTTCACGCAGCTTCCCTTGCTCCCCATTTTCATCTCATTCTCCTTCCTCTGTAACACCACTTCATGGATATATATTACATACACACACACAAGTTCACACACACATCACCACACATAGCACTCACATACACACATTACACTACACTCATGCACTCATGGTTACACTCAAAACCTCACACTCAAAATGGGTTTACACTACTGGTGTTACAACAGCAGGGTGGGGGGTGGAGTGGGGGTAGGCAGAATTTTGGAGGGGGAGGGGTCTGAAGGGATTGGGGGAGAAGAGTTGGGCGGGGAGGGGTATTTTGGGGAAAGGAAAATAGTGAGGTTAAAAAAACCCATTTTTTTTTCAACCCACCCCACTTTTCAGGGATTTCAAAGTTACCCCCCCTCTTTTCACAATTTCCCCAAAAAAAAACCACCAACCCCAAATAATTAACTAAAAAACCCATGTTTTACTAATTTTCCCCTATTTTTTCTCTAAAACACAACAAGTCACCTAGACCAGATGGCTACACAGCTGAATTCTATCAACAGAACTGGAAAGTGATTAGAAAGGATGTAGAAGATGTTGTGCTGGAATTTTTTGAACAAGGTAATGGTGTACATTATTTCAACAATACTGGGATTACCTTGATTCCTAAAATACCTTGCCCTAATACTATGAAAGATTTTAGACCCATTGCTTGTTGCAATGTGGTCTATAAAGCCATCTCAAAAATCTTATGCCAAAGGATCAAAGAAGTTCTGTCCAAAATCATTAGCATCAATCAATCGGCCTTTGTGAGCCAAAGACATATCTCTAATAATATATTACTAATGCAAGAGTTGGTGAAGAACTATAATAGGGAAGAAGGGATGCCAAGATGTGTTTTGAAAATTGACATCCAAAAAGCCTATGACTATGTGGGTTGGGATTTTATGCAAGAAGCTATGGAAGCTCTGAATTATCCAAAAACCTTTGTCAAATGGACAATGAAGTGTGTTAAATCAGCCAAGTTTTCTATAAACCTAAATGGTGCTTTGGATGGATATTTTGCAAGCTCTAAAGGTCTAAGACAAGGTGACCCTATGTCACCATATCTCTTTTTAGTGGGAATGGAAGCTTTCTCTGGTATGCTAAGGGAGTACACTAGCCAACCAGGTTTTAAATACCATCAGGGCTGTACCCAAACTTGAACAAAAGTTCCTTGTTCATAGTAGGGGTTAAAGAAGAAATGAAGCACCAGCTTAAGCAAACTATCAATGTTCCTATTGTAGAGCTGCCTATCACATATCTGGGTGTACCTCTCATTACAACCAAGATAACTTAGCAAAATTGTCACATGGTGATTGAGAAACTCACAAAGAAGATATCAAATTGGTCAACAAAACATATCTCTTATGCATGAAGGATTCTGTTGGCTAGTTCAGTCCTATTGAGTATGCATGTTTATTGGTGTTCAATTTTTATCCTTCCACAATCATCAAACAAATTGAAGCAAAGATAAGGGCTTTTATATGGCATGGAAAAGACACTAAATGCACAAGAACTAAAGTGGCTTGGAAGGACCTGTGTGTACGAAAACAAGAAGGAAGGAGGGCTTGGGTTGAAAAGGGTAGGTGAATAGAACAGAGATTTCTTGGCAAAACATATTTGGGATTTGGCAAGAAAGATTATTTATGGGTCAAATGGTGCCATTCATATATACTTAAGGGGAAAAATATATGGTCTTTCAAGCCACCAGCTACTCTATCTTGGACATGGACCAAGATCATCAAGTTTAGAGGCCAGATCATCGATACATCAAATATGATATTGGAAATGGACAAACGACCTGATTGTGGTATGACAGCTGGATGCCTAAAGGAAGCCTAGTTAATCAGTTTGGTAATAGAATAATCTATGATTCTAGCTTGGGGGAAGAGTGTAAGGTGGCAGCTATAATTGTAAACAATCAGTGGGCTTTACCTCCTGCCAGATCAATAGCTCTCAGATTATGGAAGGAAAGCATGAGAAGCATAAGACAGCTTCATGAAGACAGGGAGGACAAAATCTTGTGGAATCGGAATAAAAATGGCCAGTTTACGGTTAATTCAGCTTGGAATGCAATGAAAACTAAGAAGGCAAATGTGACATGGTGGAAACTAGTGTGGTTTACGGGCAATATTCCTAAATGTGCTTGTATCTTATGGATGCTTTGTAAAGATGGGCTTAGAACAAAAAGCAAGCTTAAGAGCTGGAACTTCATAGCAGATGATTAATGTGTACTATGCAACCATCATTTGGAGGATGTAAATCACTTATTCTGGGAATGTGAGTTTACAAAGAAGATATGGAAGGAGGTCTGGACCAAGATGCTTATAACACCTCAAGGGAATTCTTGGAAACAATGCTTGGATTATGCAGCTTCAAAGTTCAGAGGAAAAAGCTCCAAAACAAAGTTGAGAAAGCTAGGAATTGTAGTTGCTATGTATATATATGATATGGAAAGAAGGAACAATAGAGTCTTCACACAACAAGCTCAATCAGTAGAGGATGTTATACAAATGATCAAACACTGGCTACAATGGAGAGTGAGAAGCTGGAAGCAAGAACCAAACTCAAGCACAAACAATAAAATTTTGTGAAAATTAGGAAATAAACAGAGAAATACTATTAGATTGAAATGGGAGGGCTATTGTATTTCATACTATAAAATGTTAGGCATGTGAGGGATATTATAAAACAAGTGTACATATAATTCTTTGGGATTAATAAATTGACTTTCACCCAAAAAAAAAAAGGTTATTCAAAACTAAATGACGTTTCTCGAACACATTTTGTTAGTTTTTTATGGATAAGAATACCAAACGAGTTAGCTCTCCAAGAAATGGTCACAATATCGAAGTCTCTTTAAGAGAAGTAACGAGAGTACTTATTAAATGGATAACTTGTGGACCAGAAAGAGAGAAAAAGAACACTTGAATATGGGCAAGAATCTTTAGCCACAAATACAATTGAAATGTAAATTTTGAAAAAGATCGAATTTCTAATAAAAAATTCAATTTAATATAGGTATATAAGATTTCTCTCAAAAGACTATAGAAAACTCTATTCCTTACAAGTTTTTTTTTTTTTCGAATTTGATGGAAAGATGTAATAGCTTTAAGGTAATTTAATTTTGATGTGGATGGGGGTGGTAGGTTTTGATAGGAATATTTTACTAATCAGTGAGCATGCAGGAGTGCACTGGTAATTTTATAGGATTTTTATAAGTTTATTTTTTTTTTCTTTTCATAAAAGTCAAAATAACACTTACTTCTAATAAAAGCATATATTTCAATAAAGGTATTTTAAGAAAAGTGGCTTGATTTCTAAGAGAAGTTAAAAACACCCCTTTTTTTTTTTGTAGCACACTTTTTCAAAAAAGGTATTTAATGGGAAAAAAAAGGTTTATGTCAAAAGTCAAAACAACCTTTAACTCTAAAAAAAACATATATTCCAATAAGGGTATTTTAAGGAAAGAGGCTTGATATCCTATGAAAAGTCAAAAACACTCTCATTTTTTTTAATAACTCTCTATTTCAAAAAGGAATTTAATGAAAAAAAAAGTTTTAAGTCAAAAACACCCTAGTCACTCTTATAAAAACACTTTAACTTGAGAAGGACATCTTAAGGAAAGAAAAAATTAGCATTTAACTTTATATGTGCTCTCAGTAGCGGAGGCAACGGGGGGCACATGCCCACCTAATGCCTCCCTCTCCTTTGTTTAAAGTACAACGACGTCGGTAATTCCCTTGTCGCTGGCACGGATGAATCCACCAGCCACTGCATCTTTGAATCCAGCTTCAATTTCAGTTTTGGACCGTTTGGTGGAAATAGAGTTTGGGAAGGAAACCCGTTAGGTATGTGGAAGGAAGATGAGAAGTACAGTAGATATAAAAATATGATGGAAGATGGTGATCCAGAAAAGAGGTGGGGAGGAGAGAGAGATATAGGGGAAAAAAATGGTGGTTGATTGTTTTAAAGATGGTAGTTGAGAGTTAAAAGGGTGAGTTTTAAGAATGGACTTAAATTCTAGAATAAATTTGAATCATCAATTAAAATTAATGGTCATAAATTTTAGAAAGAGTTTCATGTGTTTTAATAATAGGACAAATATACGATGTTACAATAAGTGAACACAAAAAATGGGCATTTTATTGGAAAAATACCCCTAACATGTGAGGTTTGCTAAAATGCTTACAAAAATTCGACACTTTTATAAATTACATAAATTAGGCGCTCATAATAAAAAAGAGCATAAAAAGAACATTCAAATGAACGGTTTTTATACCTTATTTTGAAAAACATACATTAAAAGTGTAGCCATCTCAATCTTTGAATAACGCTCTTTATACCATCTCTGTCTCTGTAGCCATCTCAATCTTTATTCTCTTGATATAGTTATTGTTGTTAGGTATTGACTCTTGTGTATAGTAAATTTAAATAACATATTACATAATAGAAGATTGTTTCTTGAAGTCTTTGTTCTTAAATACTCACAAACGGATCATGTGTTCGACAAAGGTGGGACACAAAGATTAGGAGGTTTATTATGGTTCAAAGTATAGTTATGTGTAATGAAGAATTAAATTGGCACACAAATTTTTGAGTTATCCTTGAATTTACTAGAGGTCGGAAGTGAGTGTATGAATTGACTGCTTATAAAATTGTGGGTGATTCACTCTTGTCTTCCGTTTTTTTTTTTTTTTCTCTTCTATCAATTTGGTGTCCACCCATACACAGTTTCGGGCTCCGCCACTGCGTGCTCTCATATATGTATAGATATATAAAATATAGCCGAGTGAAGCATCACATCTGATCATGACTTTGGGCAATTTGGCTTAGCAATTCAACTTCTTCTTTTCAGAAACTGGAATAGATTCAAAGAGTGGAGACAACAGAGGCAGCTTCGGCAACAGAATGTCGCAGCTAGCAATGAGGCTGAGGCCCAGGCTGCAGCAGAGGAGACTGGAAATGTTCCAGATGGGGAGTTGTGCGTGATTTGTCTGATGAGGCGGAGAAGGTCTGCATTTATCCCATGTGGGCATCTGGTCTGCTGTCAACGCTGTGCTCTGTCAGTTGAACGTGATTCAGCGCCAAAGTGTCCCGTTCGCAGGCAAGAAATCCAGACTTCTGCGAGGATATACGACAGCTGAGATTTCTAGGTCCTCGCGTTTCATGTTCGCGGCCCAGCTGAAGTAAAAGCATGAAATCTCATCTTTAACATGGTTGAGATTTTATACGAGGCATATGCCTTGGGGCCGCTCTATGAATCTCTTTGGTCCTCATCCAAGCTCGTGTCTTTAGCATTAAATCACTTGATCACGCAACATGTTATCTTACAGATTAGTATGCTAAGAATAGCTTAGTATCATATTATCAGATTAGTTTATTTAAATGCTTGTTCCATTAAATGTCTCTGTTTCTTTCCCTTATTTAGTTCGTTTACCAAACCGGGATAAAGATACAACATTTGTTAGTTTTGGGTACTTTGAACCTGACTAATTTAGAAGCAACTTGTAGCAAATATCAGGATTAAGCCCCTGAACTGGCCATACAAAGACTGCAGACCACATGCTTCATGTCAAGCATCCATATGTAAAGCTTTTCAACACGCACACTGGGCCATCATTGTATTGTTGTTGTACCTGACTAAACCATGCAGATCATTCGAGATGCTGATGCTGCTACTCTGTAGCATCAAAACTTAAATGCCAATAGCTGAACTAGACCTCGGATTTTTATGTGTTAACTTTGTCGCACGTAACTAGGAAAAACAAGGTTAGTTTTCACAATTAAATCATCTGTCTTCTTGTTAAATTTTGCTTCCCGCTTGGTCGAAACATGTCTACTCGAGTATTCTTCTTGCTTGGAGAGGATACCAGATGGAAAATCAGCAGGTCCGACGCATAGGAACTCATGATGAAGTAATCTCATTGCTGCTATTCCAACCCTCCCTACACCATTAACATATGAATGCACGAAGAGAAGGGCTGTAACAACACCATTTGCTCTTAAACCGAAGGGTATGAACCCCCCTAACCTAACTGGAGAATTATAAAACAACTTGTGTGCAAAGCAAATGCAACCTTTAGAGACTACCACATATACATGTTAGTAAATGTCATCTTGAGTTCTTACTAATTTCATGTACAATGTACTAATCTTCCGTCCCAAAAAAAATTGATCACCTTTTTGCACTGTCCCAAAAAAATTGATCACTTTCCAAATTAAGAAAGTTCTGTAAGTGTTTTTTCGTGTTAATTTACCCCTTTTACGGTTTTTTATTTTATTTTTCTCTCCATATTTAATCCTTCACCAGCTTATTTTCTCGGCCATGACACACTTTCTTCTCCCTCTCTCATTATCTTTCTTGGGATAAAAAAAGAAGCTCATAAAATATGACTCACATCCTAAATAAGTGTGTAAGTCAAACATGATCAAATAATTTGAGACGGACGAAGTATCAATTATGTTCTTTTCGATGTTTACCGATAAATGTGATTGTACAACCACACCCCGGGAGTACTCTCCTTGACCTAATGCCCTCAATAGGCATTGATAAATCTTTGCGCATTCCCTTTGCTGGTGTGAGAAATTATGCACGAATAGTATTTAACACTAGTGTAGACAGATTCTTATTAAGCCAGTCACTATTTCTAGAGGTGCAAGACATTTTTAAGCTGGAGCTCTTATAGTCAGTAGTGACTCCTTGGACAAAGGAACCCCGGAAGCCGGCCGGTGGTGCAATGGGCTCTCCTTGATTCACCTCGTAGCCACGATCCCTAGCACTTCTATGGGAAGTCTTGCAGGCTTTGTCCGGAATATCTAAAGTCCTTCTTCACAGGTTCAAGAATTTGGCCCAAAAAGAAAGCAAGCAACATTGTCGATCGCATTAGAATATACTGCCAGATTCGGCATCCCCACTTTCCTACTACATTAAAGGTTGAAATTAGGCCCATATGCGGGCTCTAGTATGATCTTTGTCCATGTGCTGTACGTACCCACGGTTCTTGACTTGGACAAAATGAGAGGGCCACAATAGATGCATCTTCTGGACGTGAAGCATCCTTCGTTTTTCAGCATTTAGCCCAGACCAAAAAGTGTATATGATCATCAAAGTTTGTGGCTCATTTCTAATGCACTAGGAATCTTCGGACCGTAGGACGAAGTAGTACTGAACCAGCTGTTTACTACGTTGACATGCAAAGAGGTCTCAACCATAGGGGAGAATGGATAACCTCATAACACATAATTGTCTGTCCACTCGTTACTTGTATTGATTTACTGGGAATGCTTCTGCCATGGCTTTCCACTGATTACTCAACCAAAATCCGGTAACTAAATCAATTTTATCACTTTAAAGGGGTTTTTCTTGCAATTAAAAGGGGTTTTCTTCATCATTTTATCACTTTTAGTGAAGTTGATGATATATGGTACAAAAAAAATTTCCTGCTAGGAGCAGCAAAAGAGAAATTCACCGCTAGCTGAAGCCGTATTTCACCTTTCCAAAAACCTCTCTTGAATTGCCAGCAGTTCAAAAAACCCAGTCATTAGTAATTGGGGTACGCCTAATTCATTGTAGGATTTTTTGCATCCTCGGGACGAGGTGTCAGTATTTCTTCCTCAAGCCGCATAGTAGCGGCGTTCCTGTGTGTTTGTGTTTGGTGTGTGTGTATACTGTATTTACCTTCCGTTCTGGCTTATTGTTACTACTCTTTCGTATTTTGCTTGCTAATATACCTGTTGATGGAGCTTTTGCTCAACTCAAAAAAAAAAAGGGTGACGCTGGTGCTAATGAGCACCATACTTGACGATCAACAAAAGAAAGAGCACCCCACTTTAATAATGGTCTAATAGTTTAGTGACAAAATGTTATCTTCAAGATTGTGTGGTTCGGACACCCGCTCCAAAGGAACCGTACAGCTGAACTGGCAAAGCTACGAAAAGTAACTGTAGAAACGAAGTGTGGGACTCGAAAGTCATGCAATTGATCCAAAAACTCTTTCTGGATAAAGATTCTGCCATGGTATTTCATCATTAATTGTCAAATTAACAAAAGTCTCCCAACTAAATTGAAGAACAGTGTGTTGTTAGTATGAAGGTGTGTTGTTCATTTGGTTACACGGGAAAATACCTGATTGTTCTTACTTCTTAGTATGACTGACCATGTCCATTGTATCTTTATAGTTGATGGAGTTGGATTTTGACAAACGAATTAGGATGTTTCAGTCCATTCGATCACTTTTAGCAATGAGTTAGATGATTTTTGGTACTTCAAAATTTTGTTGTTAGGATTACCAACAAGTAGATTCGTGGCCGAATTTGTCCTTTAACTTGCAAAACAAACTTTGCCCTCTTGGAAATCCAACAATCCAAAGGGATCCCGACGGATAGAGCAACTCTATGAAGTTGAATTAGTCACTAAAAGGATCTGAGGGGAACTATATTGTACGATACATCTGTCGCTGAATATGCATGAGAAAAGTTTCAGTAAGAACAAAGATTGGAACTCAAAAATCTGCATTGATCACAAAGAAACCATATTCTAAAAGAACTTGGTTACAAATAAAGAGACTAAATACAGTACATAACTCAGATACATACCATAAGCATTAGCTCAAAGAACATGGTCAGGTAAAGACACAAAAAAACAAGACAAAGAATTGATGCGAATAAAGGAAACAGTTTCTTTGGCAGGAGGTTTATCCGGTTCCACCAAGAACAGCCTTGAGTGCCTTTACGGTAGCAGCATCAAGGAATGTGGTCTTCTCAACCAGTTTAGAAGGCAAGTCGTTTGCAAACAAAGCGAAATCCAAGATTTGTAGGCCGGGGCTCGGGCTACTAAAGCTCACAAAAGCAATGGAGTTAACACCAGCAGCATTTATTTGAAAATGCAACAACCCCTGAGGGAATAGCATAACATCACCCCTTTTAAGCTTTTTCAAGTAAACATCATTGGCCGAAGAGACGAAACCGGCAAGGATGGATCCTTGTGTGACAACTAGGACCTCGGATGCACCAGGGTGCGTGTGCATTGGTATGACACCACTAGGGGCTAGGTCTAATCGAGCGATGGAGATACCGAGGCCGTTCACACCGGGAAATTGGGCAGCGAAGGCCGGTGACACCGCTGCTTTGATGATGTTCGAAGTGTTCCCGGCAGCACGCAGACCGGTGAACACAAAGTCATCCACAGTGACCAGAGAAGGCTTCTTGCAAGAGTAACCTGCAGGTCCCTCAGGGGCCTTCAGGTCTCCCACGCAAAAGTCTTGAACTGATGCATGGGAGGAGATAATCAGCAAAGAGGACAGGAAAAAGATTGTGCGAAGCATGTTTACAATTAGCGCGAAGCAAGGTAATGTGGTTTTTGATGAGCTTTGATAGGGTTTTGGCTAGGTTTATATAGTTGAGCAGAGATGCTCCACTTGAAATCTGAAGTTGAGAGCCATGCAATGAGAACCACAAATAAGGTTTATGCTATCAAGCAAGTGGCTATTATACAGCTGACATGATAAGCAATTTAATTTGTTTCTTTTGTAAGAGAAAACAAGAAACAAAAAAACCCTTTTTACGTTAAGTAATTTGATGACAGCTTAAGGTGGCAAGACATTAATTCTTGCACTAAAAGATGATTGAAAATGCTTTTCATTCATATATTTCCTTCATCTTTTCGTAATACATCAAAAAAATGCACTTTTTTAACTAGAAGATATATATCAAGGTTATTTAAAACTAAATGACGTTTTTAGAACACGTTTTGCTAGTTTATTACGGAGAAGAACGCCAAACGAGTTAGCTCTCCGCAAAATGGTCACATTATCAAAGAACGCCTCTTTAAGAGAAGTAGTGCAAGTACTTATCAAACGGTTAACTTGTGGACTAGTAGTCTTGAATGAATCCCTAACAATCGTGCTGCCATCAAAGTTCTTATTGCTCAAGTCCTTCAAGGATTCGTTTGATTCACATGATCAATCAGGGTTACTGGCAAGCACGTTAAGATGAAGTCAAGTCCAGAGAAATGTGGTCCAGAGCGCATGGAGGAGAGGAAGGACGCGTACATGGAGACGAGCTTTGACAGCTAGAAATCAAGTCAAGTAGCTATATTGACATGCAACTCCTCTTGTTCCCTTTAAAACCAAGGGAATGACACCCATATATATTCAAGGGAGAATGTGTGGACTCCAGCAATTCCCCTCCAGCTACGTTTCCTCTTAATTCGATAGGGAGTGTTCCCATTTATATCGGAATATTTTGCTTCTCTCTCTTCCTTAAATGGCAATTCCTAAGTAACCCTGTCTTCTTATTAATATATAGTTAGTGAAAGAAGCTTTCTCATCAATGTGTGGTGTACTAGTTTGGAGTAGTGATGCATTAATGTGATTAAATGTTGCATCTTGGTGATCTAAGACCGTTAAATTTCCTTTTCTTTTCTCTTTTTGGAAGGGGGCGAGAGCGTGATGTCATACGAGTAGGTGCCACGGAAGATAGGAGGTTATATAATTATATATCTAACGGTCCTAGATGTTTGGAACTTTCTTCCGAACCACCATTATTTTCTACGTTCATGTAATAATTCTGCACCACATTCATTGAATGCTTTTTGGAGTTAATAATAACTCGACTACTTGAAATTGTTATTAAAAACATAATGACACGAGACCGTAGAATTTTGCCTGTTGTTTTAGGATTCTTTAGTGACCAACAACAAATGTGTAGTTAAATCTCGTACTGAGAGGGAGCCGGATCGAAGTACATATGAATTACATCCAGTTTAGATGTATGTAAGGTGGACTCAGCCCATGATAAGTTGGGTCGACCCCGGGCTGGGCTAGTGGAGTTGCTAGCCCATGGACAACTCAAGGAGATAAGGACTACTAAGTGCTATTCAATATTTTCTAAACGAGTCTTAGGAACCCAGTCCAGCCCATGGACAACCCTTCCATCATAAGAAGTTTACACCGGATGCCAAAAAAAAATTAATCAAAAGAAGTATACTTGTCATAATGTTTAGAAAACCATATCCCTATCCCTACATATATAAAAGGCACTAACTTGGGCTATGTTTGACAACCTTTCAGTTTTGAGTTTTGATTTTTAAGAATACAAAATTCAAATTAGTTATGGTTCTTCTTTTATAAAAAAAAATTGGTGGATGTTTGGTATACCACTAGTTTTGTCAAATTAGGTTTTTTTTTTCTTCCCCTTTAAAGAAAAATATATACTTTTCTTTTCTTCTTATTTTTTTGTTTAATTAATCCCAAACAGAGCCAACAACACAACCCCCCAATATCAGCACCACCCAAAGCCACCAACAACTACCTATCACGACCGACTACCAAAAACACTACCATGACGGACTTTCATGGGCCCACAAATCAAATATATTCATTTCTTGCATTTACCAATTCGACTACAATAATTAGGAGAATTTGGCAACAGACTCATGCCAAAGCTTATAACTTGACTCGATTACAGATATATGAAAACTAGGCTACAAATCTTGATATCGAAGGCGTCGATAGGATAGTAGGATGGTGAGCTTAGTGTGTTAACTGGAACAATGGTGGTGTTAGGGTTTATTAAAAGTGGTACTGTGGTATGATGTTGATAGATGTTTTCGGGTGGTGATGATGTCGGGTGGGTTGTGAGTAGTGTTGCTTGGTAGTTAAGACGATAGTGGTGGTGCAAGGTGGTGGTGACGATTGATATCGTTGTTGAGTGCTAGTATGGTTGTGCCAATGAAAAGATTGTAATGAAATGAAGATGTGAAAATAGTTAGTGGTGACGATGGTGGTGGTATGGTTGCACTGATGAATGCTTGAGATGGAATTGGAAAAGTATTGATTGTTTTGCTTCGAAGAAAGGTTGAAATGGAGATTTTAAAGCAAAAACTAAAATCAAATCCAAAACTTCAATTTGGGAAAGAAAAAAAACTGGGAGAAAAAGAATAACCAAAATTGTTTGTCAAACGTCAACTTTTTTTTTTCCTTCCCCGGCTTACAAAAGTGAACAAAAACTCTTCAAAGGCCGCAGTTGTTTCATGCAATTTAAGTAGCGTTTGGTAACACTTCCAGTTTAGGTTTTCTGTTTTCAAAAAAACAAAAATCAAAATCTGTTTAATTTTTTTTTATTACAAAAACAAATGAGTATTTGATTACCTAGTTTTTATTTTGAGTTTTTTCTTTGGTGATGGTTTGCAGTGGTGGGGCGTGGCGGTGGTCGACGGTGGTTGTGGCCGGCGGTGGCTGCCAACCGCCGACAGTGGCTGGTGGTTGCTGACCGCCGGAGGAGGCTGCCGGTTGCTGACGGTGGGCGGTGGCTGCCGACAGTGAGAGGGTGGTGGTCTCAAAATAAAAACTAAAACTGAAAACCAAAAATCAAAAACCAAAAACTCTTTTTTTAGAATTTTCAAAAACAGCCATGTTTTAAAATTTGATTTTTAAAACTGAAAAAAAAAATTGTTTGTCAAACAAGTTACTGGAGAAAATATAGAAAAATTAACGGAGCCTTAACAAATGTCCTGTCTTTTCGGAACACACAAAAGTAATCTTTAGATTGTGTTACACGAAGTCACAAAAACTTCTACATACGCAAACACACGTAATTCACTAACAGCTTGACAAGCCCTAAAATAGAAAATAGTTGCTCAAGAGCTACTAAACCAGTCAGTCAGGGCATAAAGTCGGACCAAGTTCATAGGCTTGACAGTTCTCGGTTCCGAGCCATGGCATCAAGTCATGCGTGTTGATTGGACTCACTAGCAGGCTTCCCGGTCAACAATGCCAGGTGAGCTTTTAGACTGAAACTGTAAACCTTCAGAGAAACTGTCAACATTTGCTTCCTAGGGAGAGCTGACTTGTGACTAAAATGGAAAAAAGATCTATCTTCCCCCTTTCCTTCACAGGATCTCACGACAAGGAGTATTTAATTCTCAATGTCAGAGAGTAAGTTCCTTTGTTCATGAATACATGAAAGCTAGCTAAGCTGGATGCAGAGGCACACTAAAAGAGGGGGGAGGGAGAGGAAAGGTGGCATGTGATTTTGGGCAGAGACTGAACAGTCCTCAGAGTGCACTCCTCATTGACACCTCCTGCCAACTTCTTCGCAAGAAAATAAATAAGAGATTGTAGATCAGCAAGTCCAAACCTCCCCCTGAGGCCCTGAAGTAATTAGGATAATCTACTCTTACTTCCACAATAAACTCTCACCTCTGAACCATCTTAATACAACAAGCAGCATCAATCCCACATCTAAATCTGTATGGCACACAAGCAGTTAACAGACAAACCGAGGATGTTTATGAGAAGAAGCAATCATATCGTATTTTCTGGAAGAGTGGAAACTCGTCGCGAGAAGTATGTACATGTAGTTACTTGCAAACAAATTAGTCACAAAGATCATATTACAACCTTGTAGTTGCTTAAAGTCACAACCTTGAGGAATTGAACTTTTACCAAAAGATGTGCATCTTCAACGGCAAACTTCAACCACGAACCTTACAAGATCCTGATTCACGAAGTTCAAACTTTGAACAATTTCCATGTTATATGACGCTTTGATTCTCATTTTGCATTGACAACAATAATAATGCTTAAACAACAAGGCTAGCAGATACGAAAATCCTATTAAAGAAGAACCATACTATTTATAGCTCTATTTTTCTACATTGGTTCATGGATTTCCGGGAAATAGATGTCAGGAACAACACAGTAGCACAACAACAGAGACAGAGGCAGAGGAGAAGCAAATGCAACAGAGGGTCGTCAGTCATAATAAGAGCAGAGTCAGGGGGAAGGTGGGAGAAGGGTTAGTGTCAGAAGCAGCAGTACATAATTAATTTACTATACTCAACTTTGTATTAATTTTCTCTTACATATCAATGTGCTCCCTGATTTTGTTTCACAAGCTGTTCACTTCTTCTCCATCTTTCTTCTAGTCTGATTGTATTGATGAGCAAGGAGATGAGTACAACAAACAGCAATCCATTCACAGCATCTCAGTGGCAAGAGCTTGAACACCAAGCTTTGATCTTCAAATACATGGTTTCACGGCTTCCGATTCCACCTGATCTTATATTAACTGTCAAAAAAAGCATGGACTCTTCGAGTCTCCTTTCTCACCAACCCTGTATAGTATACTTCCATAAACATTGTAACTCTTTTAACTTTGATGTTCTAGGGTTTTAATAGTTCATGTGTCTCTAACAAGTAAACATAAGGTCTCCTGACAAAAAGGTGTGTGAATGTTGCAGTTGGGTGGCGATGCTTTCAGCTGATGGGTGGTTATGGGCGGAAAGTAGACCCAGAGCCAGGGAGGTGCAGAAGAACGGATGGAAAGAAATGGAGGTGCTCGAAGGAAGCCTACCCAGACTCCAAGTATTGTGAGAGACACATGCACAGAGGCAGAAACCGCTCAAGAAAGCCTGTGGAAAATGCTACTACTAGTTCATCCGCTATTTTCAATTCTTCACCATCCTTCTCAGTGCTGTCACTAAACACCCAAGATTCCACCTTGAAACCCACCAGCCCTTCTTCCCACCACAATAGTCTTCTCTATCCTTCCCCCTTCGCTCCTCCCTCCTCTACCAAACCTCTTCCAAGCAACACTACCCATCAACTCTTCCCGGACTCCCGATCCTATCCTCTGTCAGATAAAGCTCACAGGTATATGCAAGCATTGGTTAAAGCATATGACACTTCACAAAGCATATAGCATGTCATTGTTTTGACAAAAGTTCATTGCCGCAATAGAATAGACCAAAATTACCGCAATGATATAACCTTTAGTTTTCTAATCAAAACAGGTACTTGCTACAAATGAGGGAGGGAGAGCATGGGGCAGCTTTCCTGCCAGAAGCTTCCGGGACTAGGGCAATAAGCCTACTTCATGATTCAAATACAGCAAAAGCTTTAACAACACCTTCATCTGATGACTACTCTTCTCAGTTAAGCCTTCAAAGCCTTTTCCATAGACCAAAATTCGAAGAGCAAACAAAACAAGAAGAAGAAAAAGAGCAGCATTGCTTTGTTTTGGGAAGTGAATTTAAATCAGCAGCCAGTTCCAAGTCCATTAAGGTGGGGATCGGAGGAGAAGAAACTAAAATGAAGCCTTTCCACCATTTTCTAGGCAATTGTCCGCCGCCTGAGAGCAGAGACTACCCTCCATGGCAGGTTCATGACATTGAAGAGGAGAAACAGCAGACAAAGAATGCATCATTCGTTCCTGCTACCCACCTCTCAGTGTCGATGCCCTTGACGACGCAAGACTTATTTTAAGCCATACCCAGACCATGCTAGTAGGTAGTAAGCTTTTTCTGTATGGCCATCTCCTCTTCTTCCTATATACGCCTACATCTCCAAAACTTTTATAACAAAGTATAGGACAGTATTTGGAAGGGTCAGCATGTGTTTTTTTTTATACCAATGGCGAGTAAAAGTTAAGAAGATTTACTTGACAAGTTAAATAAAAAGCAAAAAATAAAGTTTCGGCCAACATCTATAAATCTAAAAAGTCATATGAGAATTCGTCAAAAATTCATATTTTCTAGGAACCCGAGGGAGTATCCATCTTTGCTAGTAGCGAGTGTTGATTTCATCGGCTGAAGGTACTTTGGAAGTTAATGCCTAAGCTATCTCCTTGATTTAACTTATATCAGGAGACAGAGATAGCTTTAACATATCTTGCTCCTTTCTGTCGAGTTTTAGCAGGTTTTGCTCCTTTGCGTATCTAACTTTTCTTTGTTGCCATCAGCATGTTTAGAATATGTAGGAGGTTTGTTTAAGTAAAGAAACTGGTTATGATTGATCACTGGGTATCACAATCTATTAATGTCCCGGCTTCCCGCTTCCAGTTCAAAGTTCATACTTATGTTCAGAGTTTCAAAGCACTATCTAGGCCCAAGTCAAACCAATTTGCATTTCTGGAGAGCTTAAAACTCAAATTTAATTAACCTATAAAAAAGTTTGATCGATGTAGTTTGATCGATGTAGTAACGCAATGCCATGACCTCTTGATGAAACTTTACAATGACAGAGTGAAGACAAAAACCCAATATTGCCAGTACCCGTGTAAGAAGTCTGATCCCTCGAGGGGTAAGAGTCCTGCGCTCTAAATAGCATGATTCAGAACAAAGAAGACAACCTTTTAGCTAAATTCAATACTAGAATCACACTATTTCTACCTAAGTTTAATATTCTCATCTAACCACCGATCTCTCAAGCATCTGTTTCTATACAAGTGACATGAGAGAGAGAGTTTACTCTATCAAAGTAAAGAGAGTAACACCAGAGAACCAATTCAGACTAAACTAGGAAGAAGTCGCAAGTCTACATCATCTAACATTAGATACTAAAAAAGAACATGCTAACAGCCCGATTTCCTTGACGTTGCAGAGGTTACAAATTTGAGCCGTCTAGGCAGACTATGTCTCCCGGCTATCGCAGTACACGCACCAAGTCCTCATGGTGCTCAAACTTGGCTTGAGAAGTCTATGTGCTCCTTCGTCGTATTGGAGGCCCCCCAGGCCCCTCCTGCTGGGATCTTGGGAGCAGGGTAGTTTGTTACATACTAAAGCCTGAGCAGGGTTTGCTCTCCTTTAATCATACTGCCTAAAGAAACTGCCAGAATGGTATCTAACATGCAACCAACCAGTTATCTTTCCTCGAAGAAGAGAACCCTCGTCTTTATTCATCATAAACCTCAACAAACTTGCCTTGGGTACATTCCTCATTCTCATATAGTAAACAGGCCACTTAGATAATCCAACCTAAGACAACAGTAATTGTGATCAGAGGTCACACCGCATCCAACAAAATAGATCTATTGGCAGTTGAAAATGAATCAAAGAGTGTTCCATGAAATTGACGAAAGTGCCATCAAAGTGACAAGCATAATAATCAAGTATTTCCTTTCTTCTATCACCCACAACCTAAAATCAAAGAGGGGTGGCTCATGCCTATACTAATAGTAGACCTAGTACAGAAATGTACTTATTAAGTAAAGCTCATCGAAGGGAAGTTATTTCAAGGAACTAATATTCATGATTGTTTTTTTATTTAACAAGCATGAACAGTTTAATGAAAGGGAATGGAAAGGGTTACAATAAAAGGGATGACCGGAAGTGTCAAAGAGAACTATGGGCTTATCATCCCAAAAGATACAACTTCATCTACAAATATGCGTCGTATAGATTGACCAATATGATAAAGGTACATACATTACTTATTGTGAGCCTTAGCCCACCTCCCGGTTGTCATTGCTGGATCACTTCCTTCTCCACTAAGTGATTGCTTAGGGACCTTAGCGTACAGCCAAATGTCAGAGTCTAGAAAACCACAACAATAAATCAGACGGCAGGCACCGAAAACTTACACCCATTGCAGCCAGCACCTCAACACCAAATCACCATCAGCCCTTTCAAACCGAAATCGTCGCGAACAGAACGAAACAAACTAAAGAATGTCAAAGAAGACATAACTGATAGAGCCTCTTGGTCATTAACTTACCTTACCATTTCTCGGAACCCTAGCTACTACCACAACTACAATTTAGAACTTCAAAAGATTGTCCCGATGTCAACTGAAGCTCAATTTAGAATCTCAATTCAAGAAAGGAACGGAGGATACCCATTCATACTTGGTGGATGAAGGCCACGTCTGTCTTTCTGCATGAAAGTTAACCCGTAATGTGCATTAGGTGTGAATGGGTGTATGGTGGAGTTGACGACTGTCCATAGGTGCTGCTGAAGCAGTTATGCCATCCGGCCATTCGACGATGGGAAGGGGTATTGGTGGTGCAGATAGATGGCTATAGAGTATAGGACGACCATCCCTTCTATCTCTGCATCAAAATTCTCAGACGCACCAAATTGCACCATTATCATGGCACAGATTCACAGTAGAAGAGAGGACCACAGACCTCGATGATGGGCCATTTCAGAATTTGTGTTTTATTTTCAAAAAAAAAATTTTAAAGTAAATTTATTGACAAAAACCGCCTGAAAAGGAGGCGGAACACCTACATAGAAGCTCATAGAAGCTTTACAAGCACTAATCACCCAACTTTGCACAAGTAGCTATCCATAAAATCTAAAAAGGCATCTTCAGACCTAGAGGAGACCAGCAAGAAAGAGTGGATAAAAAAGAAGCCTTTAGATTAGACAAAGCTTGGTTTACTGTTGATTTGGCAAAAGCTAGAGGAGGTTACTGTTGCTTTGGCAAAAGCTCTTGTTGTTTTGGCAATAGGGACTGCCAAACAAAATAGTGCATTATGGTTTTCTAGAAAGAGCCAAAACCTAGTTATAACTGGGTCAGACTCGGGCATGAAAACAACCAATTTCTCCAACTTTTGGTAAATGGGCACATACAGAAAATGTAGGTGAAGAAATAATTTGTGCTAATTGGGGATTCTCAAGAGACTTTTATGAGCCTATATGTATTATGCTTTGGTGATTACCTTGCCTCTACGGATACATTTGCTTCTTCTACTGCATTTATAATGTTCGCTGTAAAGCACTTACTCTCTAGCTTAGGATTTGGTCAGTTTTGTTCATTTCAGAAGAATGTCTCTGTTCAGTTTGTATGGTATTTTCCCCAATAACACTGGCTTCTCAGCCCAAAAAAACAGGAAGGTTCTATTTACAATCCTCCTCATCCTTTCTAGTAGCATTTAGTCAAAACTTCCTAGGACGCAGAAAATGGAAAGAAACAAATTGAGCTAATTACACCTATGTTCCTGAGGTTAGGGGATAATTACAGTTAATGACACTAAGTTTCAAAATGTAATATTCCGTGACAAAAAATATTTCAAATGTATCACCCGTGTCCATCCATCAGGGTTTCGTCCAAAAAGTATACTTTTTTTTAGGGCCAATTACACCTATGTTCCTGAGGTTTTGGGATAATTACACGCGAGGACACAGTTTCAAAATGTAACACTTATGTCCATTGACAAACAGAATACACAAATACTTAACGGTTTTGACAAAAAGACTTGATTGCCCTTGACTTTAAAATAAAATACCATCCATCTCTATCAAAACCCTAATTTTCAAATTAGGTTTATCTTTCTAAACTTTTTCTCCAGATCTGCCGCCCACTCCCTCACCCCACGCCACCCGCAGCCCATGCCCCCTCCTTCGCCCTACGCCGCCGGCAGCCCAGCCTCGTCCCTCGACCCATGTCGCCGGTAACCGAAGCCCTACCTCGCCGCCGCCGCAACAAATCTCCCCACTGAGCAAGCCGCAGCGTCAGGAGCCCCCTCTCCCCTCCGTCGTCACCCTCAACTGCATCGAGGACACCGCCTCAAAGGATTTTGACTTACATCAAGGAATTCCAGTTCATCTTGAATGCCTCGCCGGTGTTAAACACGTCCCGCTCAGCTGCCTAGCATAGGCCAGGATCGAGTCCACCGCCACCGTCCTCCTCTGCTCAATGAAGCGCAAACCTAAACTTACCTTCGGTTATCGGTAGAATAAGGACATAGGACCTCACTTCAGGGACATCAAGAAGTACCCACTGGGTCTTCATTTGCAAATCCGATCCAAAATTCCCCACCCATTGGGTAGAAGACGCCGATTGTAACCGAGATTTAATTGTTTATATTCGAATCATTGTTTATATTAAAATCATTTGGAGAATCTGTGTTGTGGATTTGAGGGTGGCTGAGGAAGAAGACGCCAGCTGCGGCGCCGACGTGGGTTGTGGATTTGAGGGTGAGTCTGAGTTATTGCAGCGGCGTCGTCGTGGGTTGAGGATTTGAGGGTGAGTCTGGGTTGTTGCTGCGGCACGGGTGAGGGGGGTAGTCATGAGTTGTTGAGGCGGTGACGGGGAAAACGGCGCTGCCGTGAGTTGTTAAAGGGGCCGGCGATGAGGTGGGGAGGGAGGTGCCGGCGCCAGCATGGGCGTGGGGAAGATAGACTGTTTAAAACCCTAATCCTAAAATTGGATTAATTAGTGTTTCCCTAAAATCCTAATTTAAAAAATGAAACCCTAATTTGAACAAACAAAACCCTAATTTGAACAAACAAAACCCTAATTTGAAAAATTAGGGCTTTGAAACCTCTAATTTGTCAAATTGGGTTTTGAAACTCTAATTTGGAAATTTTAAAACCTTAATTTGAAACTTAATGGAACCCTAATTTGAAAATTTTAAAATATTCAGTATATACAGTACAAGGGGCAGTATCGTCATTTTAAAAATACGTATTGATGACATCATAAAAAAAGTACACTTTTTGGACGGAACCCTGACGGATGGACACGGATGATACATTTGAAACACTTTTGGTCACGGAATGTTACATTTTGAAACTTTGTGTCATCGCGTGTAATTACCCTCAAACCTCAGGGACATAGGTGTAATTAGCCCTTTTTTTATGATGTCAGCAATACGTATTTTTAAAATGACAAAACTACCCTTGTACTGTATAAACTGAGTAATTTTTAAAGTTTTTAATATACCGAGTAATTTTTATTGTATATACTAAGTAATTTTCATATACTGAGTAGTTTTTAATATACTGTATATACGTAATTTTCATTGTCTTCCCCCAGCTAACTCGCCGGCAACTCCCTGCCCTCGCCCCACGCCGACAGTCCCTTCCCTCTTACACGCCATGGCAGCCCCACTACCGGCCGCACAAGCGGTCGCCGGCGACTAACTCCGGTCCCCGCACCTTCAGCGAAATGCCCCTTCATCGTGCCTCTGCGAGCATCGCGCCGAAGCCACCGTGGTATCACTGCAATCGTCCGATCGATGTTGCCGACAGACCTGTCGCCGGCCAGCAACTCCGGTCAGCAGCCCCATCACCAACGCCTCCGTGACCACCGCGCCGCAACCATCTCGCCGCTGCCACCACCGCCCGGGATTTATCACCGGCGCCATCTCGAGGGAAGGCGACACCGGCGATGGGGAAGGGGAAGGGTGGGAGCGACGGGGAAGGGGGAGGGTGCGGCGAAGGGGTGCTGCCGACGGTGTTTGAGACAAAAATGGCCAAATGGGGTTGGGGGGAGGGGGAAGTGTGGGGGGAAGAGTAATGGCATTAATGGAAGAAGATGAAATAATTGCATTGAAAAATAAATAAGGTTCCAACTTAGGGGCAATAAAGTCTTTTCATTAAAACCGTTATGATTTTTAAGATTCTGTTTGGTCAACGGACATAAGTGTAATTTGTCCAAATTATTGTCCTTGCCTGTAATTACCCCCATATGTGTAATTAGCCCAAAAAAATTAAACAGCAGATCACCAAAGATTAGCAGATGTCATCATTAACAACACAAAATCGCCAACAAATGAATATAAAAGTCCATCCATATGCGAAGTATTTGCAGCACGCAGAATAAGCAAATCAAAATGGAGTATACTGTGTAGACTGAAACAATTTTCTGTGAATTTGTAAGACATTTAGCACAGTCATAAATGGTTAGCATCTAGCAAGAAAAGAAAATAAGATCCACAACACAAAGCCCAAAGAAAAATGGTTTCTTCTGTTATCATCTATAATATCCCTTTTCAATAAAACAACATTGCCAAATGAACCCGAAGAACAAACAAACAGACAAACAAATTGTAAAAAAGAATGTAAATCAAGAATTACCCCATTTACAGACAGCCACACAACCCCAATGTAGACGCAAACACTCTGATCGATTCCCAAGCCGCATACACGCACTGAAAGCCCCTTCAGTCCATAATTTAATTCCCAGCCGCTCGTCAAAGTATATCTCAAAATCAGTAGATTAGTGTTGAAAAATGCAATCTTCTTTTTCTCTCAGTATGTGTTCTTTAAAAGCTGCCGCCTTTTGACCACCAAGAACGCCACCACACAGACTTGCAAGATGGCCGCAATGCCGACAAACATCAGCCCGATTTTCTTGCCCAGATTGAGATCTTCCTTTGGAGGTGGGCTTGCATCCCCATGGGGATTAGGGTTTTCATTGTTAGTTGGTCTTTTTAAAGGACGAGGAGGCGGGGCCCTTAGTGGAGGTGGGACATGAGGCGGCGGCGGACGAGGAGGCGGAGAAGGAGCCGGTGATGGAGATGGAGAGGGCGGAGGAGGTGGGGGCGGCGGCGGAGGAGGAGGAGGAGGAGGAGGCGGCGGTGGCGGAGAAACCGGAGGCGGCGGAGGAGGAGGCGATAACAGAGGTAGCGTAGGCGCAAGGGGCGGCGGGGGCGGTTGCGATGTGGGGCCCGGATTCTCTTGACATTCCACGGCGAGGCCAAGGAAACCGGACAGAATCCCCAGACCCACTATTACCAAGGTCAAATATGGCGATTCCATCTGATCATCTAACGCCTTCCTGCATCTAGGTTTGGGAGATCAGCAAGATTCTTGAATCTGGGTGTTTCGAAATTTTGCCGTTTAGACCGTTTTTGTGAAGAATCAACGGAATGGGTCCAACGAGTCTGGTCCCAATGAGTTGACTCCTTCATCCAAAGAGAGAAGACTGGTTTGTCTGAATGATTTAGGCACCAAACAATAAAGGGGGGTTAGGGCATTTCACATTTGTTTTGTTGAATCTGGATCAAAGATTGACTCTTTTTCTGTTGAAGGAACGTTGAAATGGGTCAACTGGGTTGTTGATAGAGATGGATCACAGAGCTTAAGGATGGTCGTGGTCCCTCCTTCTCAGAAAAGAGATGGAAGGAGGGAGATGGGGTGGGGGGTCGAGGATACAGCGAAGAAGGCAGAGAGAGAGAGAGAGAGAGAAAGGGAAGTGTAAGCGGAGGTTCTAACGGTTGGCTCTGAATTTTGAGCCATGTTAGAGCTGTAACTTTTTCTGTTTTGGGGGAGAAAATTAGGGGAAATAGCAAATATTGCCCTCCTCCTTTGTCTTTTGTTTTGAATTTCGTTCCTGCTCTTATAATTTTTCTTAAATGATCCTTGTGTAAAGATTTTGTATTCCAATATGTTAATCGTACGTTAAATCTTGGTTCGGAGGGAATTAACGTAACCTCTATGGTGACTCAAATGACATGATCGTAAAATCACCCGTATATCACCGACGTCTCCTCTCGCGCCGGCCACCATCTTTTTCTCAACAACCTGAGCTAGCACAAAAAAAAAAAAAACCAAGAATACCAAAATCAAACACAAAGCCTAACGTAGACAAAAAATTCTTGAATCCAATAACACCGACCAAACCCTAAATCACTTACTCATAATGTAACAACACTAGATTTAGATCTTGTTGACAATTCTGACAACACTACGCATATTCATTCGCACTTGTGCTTCTGGCACCGTTGTCACTATTTTGTCTTAGGGATTTCAGGGTGAGGCAACCAGAGGGATTCCTAGTTAGGTTTTGTTCAAATCGTGGTGGAAGGCAACGATATGCAAAAGGTGGGGACGTGATTACGTTATGGTAGTTGATGCTCGGGTTGGTGATGCCTAAATATGTTTTTTGTTGTAGTTGGTTGACCGGTGGTGATTATAAAGAGGTTGGGTATGGTGATGGTTTTACTTTTACAACCGGTGAATGTGGTGGCCATTAGTAGCGACAGCGGGCAATGTTATTTTGGTTTAGAAGAAGGAGCAGCAAGTTACTATTTAGGCCTTTGCAATTGGATCTCACTTATAGGATTGACAAAATGGACCTATTGGAACACAAATTTTTTTTAAGGACTATTTATAAAAAGCTAAAAGTAAAAGAACAAAATAAAATTGTGAAGCAAAGGAGAACGATGGTTTTTGCTACTTTTATGATAAAAATATTTGGCGAACTGTAATTTGAATCCAATATGTTTGAGTAAAATTTTGAAATGATCCTTGTTCTTTAATTTGTTTCGGTTAGTTCCTTTTGTTCGCTTCCATTACTAAATCAGTCCCACAGTCACTTGCCCCTTAGGGATGGAGAGCATCAAAAGAGGCAATTCCTGTGCTATTTTGGTGTATCAGGTAAATATAAATAAATGTAAAAGGAGAATGAACAAGTGATGAATGCTATGTTTAGTATCATTGTGGATACTAAAGGCCATTATGAAACTCCAAGGCTGCAACCTCATGGACCATCGAGAGGACAATCCATACTTCCACCTCCACGTACGACATTTTTAGCACAACAAATGAAAGAGAGACCTCTACGTTGAAAGCTAATAGTAATAAAATAACTCAATTAATGTTCAAAAACTTTCCAATCAATGTGGAGATATCGATTAAAGTGTACATTACTTTGGATACTTTTATATGGGGTTAGGCTTTAGAGATCTAAATTAAAGGTTTTAACTTTAATTGTCAAAACACGGGTGACTTTTTCCAATATGATTGATTGAATATGTTTATCAAACACGGGGTGACTCCTTTGATGGGTGAGGCGAAAACATCGTTTATTGGGAGGAGATAAGAAATCCAAAAGTTGACCCTTCGACCAGCAAGTGAGCCGGACTTAAAGATTGGAAGGACCAACAAATCAGACCGTCGAGAGATTAATGGTTACAAAAACTTTCCAAATCAATGTGGAGATATCGATTATAAGTATATATATACTTTGGAATACTTTTATTACTACAGGGTTTTGTTAGGCTTTGGAGATCTAAATTAAAAGTTTAATTTTAATTTTCAAAACACGGGTGACTTTTTCCAATATGATTGATTGAACATGTTTCTAACACACGGGGTGACTCCTCTGATGGGTGAGGCGAAAACATCGTTTATTGGGAGGAGATAAGAAATCCAGAAAGTTTCAGACCAAATCTTCGACCAGCAAGTGAGCCGGACTTAAAGATTGGAAGGACCAACAAATCAGACCGTCGAGAGACAAGCGAAAGGGCAAGACCATATTATGCTCAACATGAGTGGCCAAAGTGTAATTTGCCCAAAAACACTTGGCTTTGGATCACGTGGGCCTCAGGTTGTTTGTTTTCAACCTGGGCCTGGGTCAACTATAAACCAAAGAAGTGACTTGATAGAAAGTTTGGGTCCATATTATATGAAACCTCTGACTAGCTAGAGCCTAGCACTTTATTTTAGGGTTCCGGTGGTAACCACGTAACTGTTGGACCATCCATTAGCCTCTCAGTCCTGATGATGTTTTTGAAGCAGTGATATTCAAGCTCTGCATTTAGCATTTCAGTTTTATAAATGTTCCTTAAATACTTAGAGAGCTTTAACGACGAAAGTGATACTGAAATCGCTAAACGTGAAACTCAAAAGTTTATTGGTAGCGCTTGAAATCTATTCCGTTTCGAAACACGTTTGACACACAGTTCTCGTTTTTTTTTCCTTCAATTTTAAAAATCAGTTTTTAAAAGATGGCTGTTTTTAAAACTCTCATTTTGAAGTTTTAGGTTTTTGTTTTGAGACAACCCCCTCCCCTCTGCCACCGCCCGATGCCATTGCCCACAACCGCCAGCCATTGCCACCCGCCGACCACTGTCACCCCCACCACCAAAGAAAAAACTCTAAATAAAAACTGGATAATCAAACACGCATTTGTTTTTGTAAAAAAAAAAATAAAACTAAACTGGTTTTGATTTTTATTTTTTTGGAAACAGAAACTCAAAACTGGAAGTGATTTTAAACAGATCCTTAATTTCTAGTGACGACATCTTTTTGGCTTCCTTTCCATGATTGCTTGCTTGTAGCGCTTACATGCTTTCACCAATTGGATTGGTTTCTGTTTTGCAAGCCTAAAGGTGTAATTTTATTCAAAATTCACAATCCTAATTGAAATCCTAATCATCTTCTCTTTTTCTCTCGGTCGTCACCACCATCACGTAGGTAGCCCAACGGCAGCCCCCCATTGTAGCCTAACGAACTATCGGTGGGATTCAAGGAGAAGGGTGGCGGGGGGGAAGGAGGGGGGGTGGGGCAGTAATTTTGCCGTTATTCTTTGGTCCTTGCCGCCGTTGTGCGCTTGTTGAATGACGGCAACGACCGAAGAAGAAAGTTAACGATTAGGGTTATAAAATTAAAAACTCAAATAGCCTCTATGCTCATAATGAATTAACACATTATGCCTCTTATAAGGGCATGATCGTCCTGTTGATTCTATGAGATAGCAAAATTTTCTAGGGGCATAACACATCAGTTTTTTCCATTTTTTTTATTAGGTAAAAGGAAGGATACAAAATGTTGTTTAGTTGACCACTTGAAGACTTTTAAGTATACAATATGTAATCACTGTGTTTGGAAATGGACCAGAAAACAACATCAGATGTGTTTAACGACGTTTACAACAGCGTTACGACAATGTCTATTTTCACATGGTGCCTATTACCGCGGCGTTTGCCGCTAAAAAGGTAAACATGCACATTCCAAATATTCTGGGCTGGCCCATTTTTATTTTCCCTTGGTAAAATATGTATTGGACCGCTCCAATTTACCTTTTCAACGGAATCTGGGCTTGAACTTCAAGTTGGGCTTTTCGCTGGCTTGGTCACCAATACACGGTACTGCTCTGCTACTATGTAATTATGAAAAGTACCTACAAATAATATTCGTCCTTTTTTGAATAATCAGATGATTTCTATTTGTAGAAAAAAAGCAAATATTATTTCTGGCCTATAATTTCCTCGGTTTGAGCTTATAATATATAAAATAAACTTCACAATAGAGTCTGGATTCTAGAAGCAAAAATTTTGTCTGCTACCCCGGTTGGAGGAATTTTCCTCCTACTCCATATATAGCGATAATCAATCGTCTCTAAATGTTTCTAGTGGCCTTTATTTAGTGACGCTAAAAAAATGCTGCTAATAATTATCGCTAAAAGTGTTACATGGAGTTGGAGGAAGATTCTTATAACCCAGATAGAAGCCAAAGTTTGTTCATTCTAGAATGCCAACAAACTCCGATTCTACTCGAGCGCATTCCAACAATCTCCTCCTCGTTAATTCGGCCGCCCTCCCTCTAAGGCCATCTTAACAAATAACAAATAATTAATAGCACGTCACATCATTAAATCCCCAATAATTGATATAAAAATCCCGCTAATTTGGTCATTAATTGTTAAGTATTATGTCATCCTAAGAGTATACTCAAGACAGTAGTTGACGTTATTTGCCTCTAAAACATTCTCTTGTCACCATGTACGCTTTTGACAATCATTATACATAAAAATGTGTACGGTCAATTAAGAAAATTGTGAATAAAATCACCATAAAGATTTAGGTAGCGTTTGGTAACATTTAAATTTTAAATTTTTTTCCCAGCTTTGTAAACTGGAGGAAAAAAACGCGTTTGACAAGCATTTTTTGTTTTTTTTTTCTTCGGTTTTGAAACCAGTTTTTAAAAATGACTGTTTTTAAAATTCCCATTTTTGAGTTTTGGGTTTCGAGTTTTAGTTTTTATTTTGAAACTGTCACCGCTATCGCCATCCCACCCCCCACCACCTCTACCGCCGTCGCTACTAAAAAAAAAAACTCAAAATAAAAATTGAGTAATCAAATACACAAAAGAAAAAATTCAAAATAAAAAATGGGTAATCAAATATCCATTTATTTTTAAAACATAAAAATTAAACTGATTTAAAAAAAAAAATTTAAAATTAAAAGTGATTTTAAACAAAACACGATGTATTTTGAGGAAGACCGGTACATATAAAGTGACCGGAAACTATGTCTTTCTGGTGCCGTTTTACACTCATCCAGAAGGGGAAGAAAGAGAATTTGACAAAAGTGCCGAGCAGCTAGCTACCGGCCTATTGCTAGCTAAAGGGCAAGAAGCATGTCTAGCCGGATGTAGGCCTTGAGCCGCAGCAGGATCTCCAGAACCCTTTACGCACCTCCCAGAGCTGTGTCAGCCCATTACGTCCTTTTTTGCTAGAGAGGGTCGCCCTCAGAGAGGCTTCTCTTGTCCCATCAAACAACCCTAATCTCACAAGTCTCCACAACACAACAAAACTTCTGCTGATACGAAAATTTGAAGGACCCTCCTCGTCAAGTTAAGACGCATTAGATTATCCATGAACAGAGCTAGCTATTTCAAAAAAGTTAAGCCCATCTCGGGAACTGTGCTCCATGTACATGTACGTTTCCCAGTTTGCGACCAAAAGCAACGTCATTTATGGGCCAACCTGCAAAGGTTTGCATTTACCGAGAGATAGAGAGAGGGAGAGGGACGTGTTAAGAGTCATCAAGACATGCGCAAGTAAACTCACAGGCTCACAGCAATAAGGGTAACATTATTGCTTTTGGCTTTGCCTTGGAAATTGATGCCTTGGCTTCTTACCTAGGAGGTGGAGGTCTCATCCAGCGACAGTATTATATTATTGGACAAATTACACTTATCATCCCTGATAATACAGTTAAGTAGATAACAAATTTCAAAATTGAAATATCAGTATAGATCCGCGTTAACAAACACTTTTAAAATATATCAGCCGTGTAGTTATGTCATTCCATCCAAAAATTGTACTTTTTGTATGATGTCACAGTTCAGCTCACTATTTTGACAATGAACGTGTTAAAAAGATTTATTCAAACAATGATGAATATTATTTGTTGTAATTCAGAACATCGTTCTTAAATTAATGTTCTCATATTTTTAAAAATGTGAACACAAAAACAAAAGAAAAAAACATGTGTTATAATTGGAGACTTTAAATAATTAACTACAGTTAGCTCCAAAGTATTATGTGTTGGTGATAATTGCTCTAGTACGAAGCTAAAATGCTTCAATTACCACAGTAACAAAATAGTTAAACATAACAGTTGAACACTCGAAACCCGAAAGTTTTCAAGGTGTAACACCCCAAACAACCCCTAGGTTTTGTTTGAACAGAAAACTTGCTCCATGGCAACTTCTGAAGGGCTTGGGTTTTCCGTTTTCTCGCCAGTAGAACGTACTAATTAATGAGATTTAAGGTGTAGCTAGCTGGTGGTGCCTCTGCGGTGAAGCACCTTGTCCTACAGATTGTGTGTTGTCCGTCTGTGTAGACAGTATTCTTCCCATTCTACCAGATCTATCTCTAAATTTTCTCTCTGCGCAACACCCGTCCGTACATATCCTCCCCACACTTATTCCAGGCTACCTAAAAACCAGTGCCCAATTAATGTTGATATTGTATATTCTTCAGGGATATAGAAAAGGATACAGTAGTAAACTACTGGAGCAACCCTTTTTTTAGTTTAATTGAAAGAGAGTTCATGCACTCCGAATCCTTGTAAATATAAGTTCATTATCAAGTTTTGTAAAGTGCGACGCTCTGAATCCGTGTAGATTATATCGTGCATAAAGTCCAGACACAAACTATTTATAAAGCTTGACAATAAGAATCAAATGGACATTGTATGCATACTAGTTAGTTGATATTCAAGTCGTACGTACGTTATTTGAGAACTGATACAGTTTCGATTCGTTAAATGAAACTGAAATGGATGACCAATATCGAGCAACTTTGACAAGTTGGTACAGTATTAGGTCATTTTGAACATTCTTTAACAGTAATTTTTGTTAGCCTACAGGAAAGAAGTTTGGATATTAATACATTAATTAATGATAATTATAACAATATACTAATTATAATTATAATAATACTAATGAAATGAAACCAGAGTAAGCCTGAGAGGAGAGAGAGGGAAGAGAGAGCACGTAAAAAGGCTAAGGGGGCACGCAGTTTAAGGCAGTAGGCCTTCCTACCTCTGGATGGATTCCCTCCGCGGGAAGAGTCAAAGGAGATTTGCAGATATTTTGACTTTTTATAATCCCTTTTTTTTTTTTTTTTTTTTTTTGCTTTTTTTGCTTGTGAGGGTTCTACGTAGCAGCACAAGCCTGAATGAATAACCTTCGGATCTTTTAGTTTGGTGTTACGTTAATTTCAGAAGAAAATTAATTAAAAAGTTCATTACCCAAATCAGACCTTCTCTAGAACTTTCGTCTGACTTTAACATTAAATTGCACTTCAGAAAAAATGATAACACGAATTTGTTTTGTCAAAGCATGAATTAATGTTGCTATAGACCGATTTTGTGAATAATCGATCAACACCTTGTATGGTATGTACATTTTTTGTGAACTAAATCAATTCGAGACTTTTTCATCAAAAAAAATAATAAATTAAATCCCAATACAACCACATGATGAGTGGTTTTATACTTGATCAAGATCATATTCACTCATTTTTTTTTATTAAAAAGCATTACAAAAGTTCTAGTAGATGAGTAGTATGTTTCAAGGTTTGTCTGCATCCGGGTTGTGTCATGTGGGACTAGACTAAGACCTCCATTTCGAGATTTGATAAGACGGGGTGAGTAATGACTAATGAAGACGGGGGATGAGTACAAATTCGTGGCAGTCCTCAGGTGACTGCAAAAAAGGTTCTACTATTCTCTGATGAGCCTTTTGGCCCTCATATTTACTTCTACAACCTCGTCCTGGCAACTGGCAAGGAGTTGTTCTGAATTCATTTCCAGCTATCTTTATCATCGCTTGGAGCTACTCCAACCTGGCTAATTGTGAGTTTCAGGTTTCTCATTTCTTCCCACGTTATCATCAACAAAGTTTAATAAGCCGAAACATGCTTTACAATTTGCTACACCTCCAATGTTGTATAAGATGCAATAAATCATCACGAAGAGCGTCCGAGGTTATGTCATATTGTGTTTTGAGCGTCGGCCATCGACCAACAATAGCCTTCGTAAACTTGATTAATGAACATAACATACACTTCTTTGATCGAAGCAAAAAAGATTCAAGGAACCGCATACATGTTGCAAGTTCCTCCATTCTCCCGCTTCGGCTGAACTCAAAATCACTTAAAACTCTGTTACAGCTATCGGGACCCGTCAGAAAACTAACTCCTCCATTAACAGCCTCTACCATTTGAACTTACTTTCTTCTGTTAACCAATTCGTTGTATCAAACTACTTTCTGAAATCTAATCACTACCGGTTTCACTCGTTCCACAGTGCAAACATTGGAACCAAAGCCAGATTTCCCAGCCTATTTGCACTTCCATTGTTGCCGTCTTCATACCTTGGCCCCTGCATTGTGAAATACGCGTGATGAGAATAATCTGCTCCAAGGCCAAACTCTGCATTCAAGCTCGGTGGGCTAGAGGAGTTCCTGCTGGTTGAGCCTACTAACGAAACATCAGCATCTGAATTTTCGATCTGAGGCTGCTGTTGCTCATCAGCACTCCACAGCATGTCAGTTAATTCTTCCGAGACTTCACCATTCGTTATAGCAAGATGGGGTTGAGGTGAAGAAGCCGACGATGCACAAGAATTATAATTCTCAAGGGAAGTAGGGCACGAGCCTTTTGGGGAACGCTTAGCAAGGTCACCCCCAATGAGGGTTGAGCTTGAACAAATCCTCTTCACGTCGTACCTGCTGATATCAAAATTGGTCACAGCACTTGTACCCCTGAACTTAATTGCAGCAATGTCATATGCTTCCGCAGCTTCTTCTTGCGTACCTGAATGAATTTTCACGAATAGAGGGTCACACATAAATAGGTCAGACATGTAGGTCAAGTTCAATTAGAGTAGAGAAATTAATCCATCGAAATGATATGCAGCCTTGACGTGTATATACTGTTGGTCAATGATGGCAATAACAAGTCACTTAAACCCAACAAACACAAGAGACCGTTGATGCATATTATGGGTGACGCGATACTGGCGCATGCCAAAAAAAAAATTTTGGGTAGCCACAATTTGGTCTTGCGATACAAGGCATTCACAGGTTATGCAACATCAGAATATACGACTGGCAGAGAAATTAAAGATATGAAAGTCGCAGCATTCTCTTGCGGTTTCATTATTTCTGACAGAATTTATGATCTATGAATGTGAAAAACACAACTTCAACAACCTTAAACAACGATTGTCTATTCAAAACCATTATTTCTGGCAGAATTTATGATCTATGAATGTGAAAAACACAACTTCAACAACGATTGTCTATTCAAAACCATGACCTCATTAGCCTTAACTAGGATGGTTTACAAATTTGACTGTCAGTTCATTAGGCAATTACCAACCCAACCCCCACCCCCCCCCCCACAAAAAAAGAAGAAGAAGAAGTATTCATAGAAGCCAGGAGGGTCCCCAAGAATTCAATTAGACATTATAGGATGTTGGGGCAAATCAAACATATACCGAGTGAAGAGTTGAACCCGTAATAATTGTGCTCATAAATTATCTTCTAAAGAGGACAGGAAACTCACTGAAAGTACCCAGGTACAAGTCCTTGTTGCCTGCAACCCTTCCTATTCGAGCTTGCCACCTCCCATGCTGATGATGCCTGTCAATGTTAAAGCTAAATAAACAAACCAAAGAGAGAAAAAGGAAAGGAGGATAGATGTTTGTGAGGGTGCACCTTCAATAATTCATCTACCATAGATATGCATAAGATTAATGCAACATGCACATATGTCAAGTGTATAATGTTTGTCTATGCCCTATTATTGTCGATGATAATTGAAAAAGCTGCAAAAAACGCAGCAAAGAGTGGAGACTTTTTGGCACGGAAAAAAGTTGTTTCCTGCAACAACCTCGTCACTCCTCTGTACACAGACGCCCCTCTTGAAAACCCACTACTTTTCCTGTTCAGAACACATGAACATCTCATCAGTATGAACTCATTTCATATTCGAAAGAGAACAAATGTTCATTCAACGATACCTTCTTAAGTTGGCAACAAACTCCTGCCTAGTCATGTTCTTCATCTCTTCAACTTCACTTTCATAGTTGCTTATCTGGGTATCGGGAGGTCAGTAACATGCTTTGAGTTAACTACTTGCCAGTAAAAGAATGCCCTTGGGTAAAATTTGAAGTGAAAAGTAGTCTATACAATGATGTCTCAGTTAATGGGACATGGGACGAGTATTAAGGTTGTGGACAAACTTACAGGGAAATTAATATGAGTAGTTGGACCCCAATACTTCAAAGCTGCTAAATCATAAGCTCTAGCTGCTTTTTCTTCCTTGTCATAACCACCTGATGAAGAATGAATGAAAGAAGATGAATCAAAAAGACAAGGCACATGGACCAATGTCTGTCCCAAGAATAACTAGATTGAGTTGGATTTTTCAAAATTCTTCATCAGAGAGAATAAGTCAACAAAAATAAGAGCCAAACTGAAAATGGAAGTTTAACCTACCAAGATAAACTGCTTCAGTGCAAAGTTGAAAGTGGAAGAAGACCCCAGAAAAGTTGAAACATTCACGTCAGTATGTCATCAATTTGGAGAGAATGGTAAGAAAATGTAAATAAATCCCTTTCTCGTCTGTCGCTAAATACACTGTAAGACCAGAAAATTTGATCATGAGGATAGTCTAACCTTGCCTTCCTTTCCTAGTTTGTCCTTCTTTCCTGCAACTGTTGTCCCACAAATGAGCCTCGTATCTTCCAGTCCATCGATGCCTAGATTGTATAGTTAGATTATTAGTGCTTCAAAGTACTTCCTTGATGGACAATAAACTCGGTGATAATTGAAATTGACCTAAGCAAAGAAATTTCCTCGTATGTGTACATGTAATGTACCTGGTAACACCGCGAAATTGCGAAGTTCTTTGGCCAAAAGTATCACTGGTTTTACGAGGTTCACCTTCTTTGATGGCAGATTTTCCTGCCGACGGCCGCTTTCTGCCATTGTCCTGCTGGGAAGCGACAGACACGCTTGGGCTCACGGCAAGGGAGAGAGACTGATTATCAGCTGCTGAAGGCTTCTTCTCTTGCAGTACTACTGCACCATTACAAGGAGGCATCGGTGCTTGGCGCAACCAAGACTTGAACCCAGAAACTGAGGTAGTGGTGACTGTAGTACCCTCAAAGCGTGGCATATGGTACATGCCGCTGCCAGTATTGCCATTGTTGACGCTTGGAGCATGACCGTAGCTTTGATAGCTTTGAAGTGGTGATGGGTTGTAAATGCTGTTGTTGTAATGATATTGTTGCACAAACGGGGACGCATAGGCAGCTTCGGGGTACTTGTACTTCTCGTCAATCAAGTGAACAGGAGGCGGTGGTACGTTAACATTGATAGTGTTTCTAACCATGTACGGATCATCATCATGATCTTGAGGTTCATGATGATGGTGATGTTCAGGAGGAGGAGGGCTGCTTGAGTAGCAACCCAAGAAGTCTTCAAGCTTTGGATCTTCTGATTTTGTCTCATCATCATTTCCATTCATGGTTGCTGCCTCATGATACCTCCAATCTACATCCACCCACAAACCCATTAAAGCTCTTTTTTAGATACATATACTTCTTAATTATCAAACCAGTCATATGCAGTTACACAATCTCTTGGCACTATTTTTTCTAAAAAAGCCCTTTCAATAGAGTAAAAAACATGGCAAGGAAAATTTTGCCCTAAATTTGAGAAGAAAACGTGAGTACTAGAATGCATACCTTGACAGGTACCAGCAGTACTAGAACGCTTGAAAGGGTCCATAACAAAGAGAGAGCCATCAGAACGCAAGGGCATGAGCATGGGATCATCATGAAGATGATGGTGAGGAGGAGGAGGAGAGAAACAAGCACCTCCTCCTCCACCACCGCCGCCGCCACCTCCTCGGTGGTTCTGGGGGTGGTCTTCCCTCCCGAAGCCACCAACTTCAAGATCACCATCGATTTTCAGGTGTGGAGTCAGAGAGAATCCCAACCAATCACCCATAGTATTATGCTTTTATTATCTTTCTCTCTAGAACCGTGTGTGTGTGTGTATCTGTGCGCTTCTCTCTCTTCTCTTACTACTACGAGTTACGTTTGTGGTGGGGTTTGAAGCTCAAACTTCAAAGCTCCGAGAGGTTGCTCCGAAAACAGAAGAAAAGGGAACGTGAAACTAGGAAGAATGGAACATATATCAAGACTACTCTTTACACCGACATGGGTGTATATGTGTATCTCGCAATGAAAATCATATCCCAGCAGCTGATTTCCAAGTGTTAGGACTTGCTTGCTATGTGGGAAATATCTAGCGAAAAGCCTTTTGCAGAATCTATTGCTGTTGTTGTTGTTGTTATCGTCTTCTCTGCGCTGTGTTTTAAATGAAAGCCTCGGTTTTCGTTCCTGCTTTCATTTTTCTTTTCAGCTTCTGCAGGGCTGGCCGTGAGAGAGAGAAACACCAGCACAGCAGGTTGATGATTCTCTGTGTTGCGGTCTTTGCTAAGTAAAGTGTGTCGTCGCACTCGAACCGTTTGTTCCATTCGAATAAACTAGAAGATCTCTGATAGCCTCTTTGCTAGTTTTTTTGAGGATAGGAAAGAGAGGAAAAGAAAGAAAAATGACTTATTTCTTCTCATTGAGTTTTTTTTAAAGAGAGAAAAGAAGAAAAAAGTAAGGAAAGCTTGAATCTCTTTTGTTTTTAAATCTTTCCTCTCAAAATCGAGAAGAAGCGAACAGAAAGAAAACTCTCATAAGTAGTATTTTAATAATGTCCATACTACCATTGAGATTATGATTTCCATACTACCATTGAGATTATGAATCATAATCTCAATGGTAGTATGGACATTAAAATGACTTAAAAGGCATTAAAATTCAGTCATCATAAATTCAGTCATCATAATTTATGATGACTGAATTTTAATGCCTTTTAAGTCATATAGTTTCTTACAAAGACCTATAATACCATTTATTACAAGAGAACATAAGAAGTGAGGCTAACTTTATCTCCTGCAATCTCATGTAAGAATCTCAAGATGCCGAGAGCTTTTATTTGGTTGAATGGCTGTCCACCTGAGAGGCGGTAAGCTCATGTTAGAAAAATGATGCGAGGTTCAAATTCTTGCTAATAGGATATTTGGGTGTTAGAGTTGACTTATGAATGATCGTTATACTTTTGATTTGACATTAAGTAGATTTGGATGGTCGGATGTTTGTATTCAACTCATGGCTAGTTTGTGTGTTTTTTTATTGTGGCATTAACCAGTAATATGAGACTTATCACGTTATTATGGTATAAACTTTATGTGATATCCTTGATGATCAAATTTTTCGTTCGTCTGAATTATGTTCTTAGTTAAGATCATACTTTAAAGTCTTTGTTTGAATTATGTTATAATGCTTTCCCTTTTCTCTTAAACTCACATACAAGAGAAAGAAAAACTGCATTCCTTTCTCTTATTTTCTCTTCCTTTCTTTTCCTTTTTCTCTTCTCAAAACTCGGAAACAAGCTATAAAACTTTCTTCACACTAGACTTCTTATTAATTCCTAGAACTCTACAATCTCGCTGAAGTCATTATTATTTGCTACAAGCCTTAAAGATCGTTGTTAGTCAGTAATGTAAGTGAAGCTTAAATGGTTTTTTTTCATAACTCATTAATGAATTAGCTTGTTTCAATCCTACGTTGATATGCCAAACGATACTTCTTTGATCAGCTATTACTATTTGTGTATTTATTTTTGCACGTAATGCAATTTGGGTTCTATTAAATGTTCGAACTCGCATAAAGTCAAATAGGTAAAAAATTACGAATCATGTTAAATATATTATTGCTGGCACTTTCTTGCTTAAAAAGTCAAATAGGACAAATTTTATGAAACAGAACAAATATTTTGCTGCTGACAAAGCATGAATAGTCCAATACGGTATTGTGATACCAATAGTAGAACAACAAACAAATATTTTGCACGGATAAACTATCATGGGCCAAATGTGAACGAGCCCAAAACCAATAATCTATTTTCTTACTCGGGCTCAGGCTCGGGTGCTGCTGCGGCTGAGGATCTGGGTTCTTGTTTCCAGTTGGGCCGAGCCCTAGATAGAAGAATTACAAAAACATTACGTTCGGCTCATAGTCGAACCGATTTTAGTTCTTAGTAAGAAAATGTTGGTCCAGTACTTAGCCCATACGAGCCCAAGATTTAGAAGTAGCCCATCTCCGAGCCCAAGCTCGGTACCGGACATCTGAAGCAAAGCCTCAAATCCGAGCCCAAGACTTTTGACTCAGCCCTTGTCGTATTGCATTGGATCGTTGTGGAGTGCACGAAGGCTTTCGAACTTTTAGAGCTCTTGGCATCCTAATAAAAGATGTCGCTACAAACCGGCAGCGGTAATATAAACTGCTCTTCTACGCGGCCCTCTAATTTGGCGCAATTCGCCATTGTTTTCGCACGGTTTTTACATTACATAGTTTGTCACCTCTAAACAGCAACAACCATTATCTTTTCTTGCTTTCCTTGAAGCCATATTGGTCACTGTCATCTTCAGGACCAACGATTTGGTTGTGCGCTTACTCCTAAGACGAGACAGACATGGTGAATTATTTCAAAGCTCAAACGGATCAACTACGAACAGTCGCTATCCTCCTAAGACGAGACGGACTGGGTGAGTTAGTTCACTTTCAAAGTACGAAAAATAAATTGCGTACAGAAAAGGGCTAACTGTCAAAACATTCAAGGACAATGCTGAAGTTTGAGCGTGATGATGGTGGTGGCAACTTCAGCAGCAGATTGAGATTGATTCCGATGGTTTTGATGTGTCAGTGTTCATAGCATTTGGGCATTCCACGCAGTAGTCACCACTAAAGTATGGACCCAAGTCATTGGTGTAGATTAGTCTTAGTCGCGCGAGAAAATATGTTTGGGCAATGAGCTGCTAAAAGTAATATGTAATTTCTTAAATGGGTAATGGCCAAAAGCCCCGATCAAATCAGTTTTTAAGTCCAAACTTATTAACTCCAAGTGGTGGTGGAGTGACAAAGAACTTTGAAGAATGACTCAAATTTTCAAATCAACGGATCATATGAATTGCAGTTCTGAAAATTTCCAAAAATGAAAGCCCAAACTTATTTAGGTTCTAGAAGTTTTGGTAGTATTCTTGCAACTCATCATAGGCCATAATAGTCTTGTATTAACTATTAAACTATTGCCAGCGTTCATGCAAGAAATGTAATTACAAATTCCCACGTTTTAAGTCCAAAACTGAAAGAAATGATACTTACCCAAATATATGATTAAAAATTCTGACTCATTGTTCATGCAATTGCTCTCTCTAACTTATAAGAATATTACAACACCGACACTTTCCAGAACTAAATTACTATTCCTTCCGTCCCACATAAATTAATCATATTTCCTTTTTGAGCCGTTCCACAAAAATTGATCATTTCGAAATTAAGAAAGATTTTGTAAATACTTTTTTACATTTTAGCCTTTTTATATTATATTTCTCTCTCCACCAACTCATTTTCTCTCTCTTGTCCAACCTTCTTACACTTTTTTTATTTTATTTCTCTCTCCATATTTAACACTCTATAAATCAATTTTTTCTCTCCTGTCCCATTCTCTTCTCCCTCCCCCCCTCTAAAGGGTAAAATAGAAAATACACAATATATAACATAGATCCTTAATATGCGTGCAAAAATTAAACTCAACGATTTATGTGGGACGGATGCAATACTAGTAAAAACAAGATTGATACAGAAAATCAAGACCAAACCTTCATCTTAATTCTGGAAGCGTTCCCAATCCTCATTTACCCTCTTTTTTCTTTGAAGCCAAATTTCATATAATGAGAGAAAAGTGTTTAGAGATATAATCTCGTATCGAGTATAAAATTTTATATCGAGTAAAAAAGAAATAATAGTACTTTGATATATATATATAAATCTTGTAAGCTTCTCTCCCATAATCAATTAATTTTCGAGTTGTCTGTTGGGTCTAGATCGATCAATCATGACACCATGTTATCGAACTTAAAATCAATTGGTTATGAGAAAAGTTTAATTCCTATAGAGTAATATGTTATTCATTTCACATTCGACGCGAGATTTTCTACCCAATATGTAATTTAGATATCTGAAGAAGGAGAATCAAACTTAATCCACAACTCCACCAATAGCTTTATCCATGCAAAATTCATGGATACAATCATGGTTGCGGAGAATATGGATGGCCGTCATCATATGGAACTTCTCAAAAGGAATGCGACGAGAGATGGCTAGCACTAGCAGCAGCATTCATCCCCCCACCACCATTATAGGTAGCGCAGCCGAAACCATTATTGCAGCGTAGGCTTGCAATCTCGACCGCTCAATAATTTGAGCAAGCTACACTTACTAGCTTAACGGTGCTTCTTTCTTTCTTGTAGGTAGCCTGAGACACTCGGGGTCTTTTTCTAACTTTGCCATTTAAATATGACAACAAAAACAACCAAAAAACTTTCTTGCCTGTTGCAAAATTGATTATCTCAAAAAATGTTTTTACAAGAACCATTCACCCTATTCAATTAATAAACAATCGTTCTTGGTGTTTTCAATCGCCAACACGCTGAGTACATATATTACGCATTTCTCAAAGATTGTATTCCACATGGATAAACTTTTATGCAGAATAATATTTTTCACAGATTATATTATGGATTATGGTTGTGTATATTGCACAAGCACAATATAGAGTGAAAAAACCTCTATAAAACCAAAATGCAAGAGCCCATGAAAACTGTTGCTAATACTCGATTCAAACACTATTGTCCTGGTCAACTCGGAGCGTGTCACGTGCCTCTAATTTGAAAAAAATGCCTAGAGATATCATTTTTACCCTTGACTGATAGGAAACAAAATCAAACGTAGGCGGTCAGGTGGCATCTTTCTATAGCCACCGGACGAACTTCTCCCAGGAAGCCGCCCACAAGGGGGCACACCGCTTTGGATAGCCGCCAGGTTGGGGGGCACTTATCGCTCTCCAACATCCCATTCCCTCGTGACCCTCTCACATATCTCCTAGTCCCCCACCTCACATACCCCCTTCTACTTGATCAATGGAACGAGTCGCCCACCTCCACCGATAAAAAAAACGAGTGTCTAAATGTTGTTACTGTATTTACAAGAAATATAATGAAAGGAAGAATCTACAATGTTGTACCTAATCAAGGGAACGAGTCATAAGCTGTTAAGCTGTTCTCCATGAAAAAAGATTCAATGTAACGGCGATAGAGATGGCATAATGTAACCAACGGATGAGATGAGAGAATAACAAGACTTTAAAATCTTACTGTCTGAGAACTCCATTACCTCATTACATCCTAACACCACGTCATATCTCTATGACCGAAGATTTTCTCGCTTCCCGTAATTTGACCTTTCTACTGTACTACCTCTTAAAGTGAGATTTCATGTATATATGTCTACATCTAATTAAAACAATGAGCTTGAGGGTAGTGTCGGTTGCTTATCTTAAACAAAGAAAGTTGGTACAGAATATTGTGTAAAAGCATCCACAACTCATGAGCAATTGTATGTTCCAACTCTTTCTGCTCTTAAAAAACTTTTAGCGGAAGGTCATTATTAAAACAATTCTGATCATGTTTTGTTAGGTAATATGCAATTGCATTAAACTATTTTCATTCTAGAATATCTCATATCTATTTATTACGACTTTATACAGTAAGAGGAGCCTCATGCATGAACCATAATTTTTATTTGACATCTCTGATATGGACTTGGTTTTCGGAAAATGCAATTGATGAAAAATGCATTGTTAGCTAAGCAAGCGTGGCGTATATGGAGTCAACCGAATACATGCATCGCTCAAGTACACTGTGGAAGATACTGTACGAGACAATTTTCTCATCCTCCCCATCCCAAGGGAGTTTTTCATGGGTATGACGGAGTATCTTGGCGGGCCGTACGCTGGTTAAACAAGGATTGAGATAGATAGTCGAGAATGGATGCTCTGTTTCGATTTGGAATGATAAGTGGGTCCCAAGAATTTCACCTTCTCGATTGGATAAATATCAAATGAATAATTCAAGATACATATACATATATCAGTTATTCATACCGAATACCTTTGTCTGGGATCCTGTTATTTTGAGACTCCTCTTCCCTATGGATATTGTGGTACGCATCTTAAGTGTTTTCCCGTCACATGAAGGATTGAAAGATTCACAAGAATGAGTGTTATATGTGGATGGGGATTTTTCGGTCAGTTTATGTTACAAGTGCTTTACAAGGAGTACTGGGTACATCGTGGGGTTTGAGCGAAACAACAAGAAAGACAATTCTCGTTGTGTGGCACCGGTAATGGAAAATGCCTTTTTCAGCAAAAATCTTAACCTTTTTTGGGTAAGGTAATTCCTGCGTAATCGCTTGCCATTAAGGGATGGGCTAAGTCAAAAACGTTGCCAACTACAGTAGAATGTCTCTTTTGTCTTTCATGCCCAAAGACTATCAATCACCTTTTCTTAAAGGGGCATTTGGTTTGCTCTACCGATAGGTACTACCTTTTTCGAACTGACGCCCACAAATGGAGGGACCTGACTAGCTACATCATTGGCTGGCTAAATCTCTTTTACAGAATTCTCATCTTCTACATGGGTTTTTTGTGAATTGCAGCTGCGTTATGGTCCATCTGGGACTGGAAGGGTAGGAACGCTAGTATATTCTGATATACTGGTATCTCCCCATTTGATATTTTGTATAGGATTCGTGCGCTAGTTTTTGATATTTTTAATACTACAGCTTTCGTGAAAGCTAACCGGTATCATAAAACACAGAATCCTAACACCCATACTGTATATATACTACATCACCAAATCACCTGCTCGTGCTCGCCTTTGGTAATGCATGTTCATTGCTGTCTAGTATCTGTTTTTGGAGGACAAGCTCATCAATCTGGCTTTGCGATGGTCGTCTATAATGATGATCATAGTTAGATGGGATCATTCACGCGTTTTCTTTATGTGGCAGATGTCCTCTCCGTACATGTCTTACCTCTGTTGCATTCACTTATTTGGTTGCTCTCACACTGTTTACTGCATTTACATATATATATCTTACTAACCAACATTTGTTTAAACTAATAATACGTGAGAGCTATATACCGTCCCATGGCGCTTCTATCTTTTTTAATTTGTGTAAAGTTAGTCGGGATGCACATGGTGTAAGTATTTCACGAGACAAGGATTGCAGACATGATCTTGCATTTGACTTGGCATATCGGGCAGCTCACGCCTGCTATTTTGTACATCGGGTATAGTGGAATGCATTCGCGGATTCTTCCGGCCGATGAATACTAGCTATGCGATTTTTTGATGTAGTGATCTATGTGTATCTGTATTTATCGTGTGTTTTGTGCTCTTGATTCGATAGTGGCTAAACAGAATTGACGGTGTAAAAAGATGTGTATTAGGCCGGAACTTCACCCAGGGGACAAAGTTTGTTGGTCTCAGGTTTTTTCCTTCGATGATATATATTTCTTATCTTTTTAAAAAAAAAATCTCTGACATGTTTTCTTATATAAGCAATTTTCAAGTATGACAGTGTGTGTGTCCATTTTCCTATACATGCGGGGCATAAGCTTGGACCCGACCACGTGTTCTCTAATTTCAATAGTCATTACCATGACAAAAACAAGATATAATCTTTTGGAATTATTCCTACCTAATCAGAAAAATTAATAGTCAATATATACAGCTACACATTGATGGAAGGCTTTCCTTTTGGCCTTATATTAAGACTCATCCTAACAAATGTTTTGTCCTTTAATACAAATCCTTTTGCTAATTAAACCACTTGGTTGGACTAATATTATTCTCATGTCATCAGCTTCCTTTGATTCAGTGTCCGGTAAGTTTCATATATTCTCCCTTCAACATTGTTGCATCACGAGTCATGAAATCTCACTGTCGAGACAATCTCCGTTAACTTAGATCTTAAGAAGTTTCATTTTTTATTATTTTCTCGAGCAAGCTAGCTCCATAGGGTTCCCGAATTCTATTAGCCGTCGCCATCAGATATCATGAACTCTATCTGTCAAATAACATTTAGCAGTTAGCGGTTGTCATGAGTGAGAAGTCACGTAACGCAGTCCAACTTGGCCTCCAACATTCACGATACATCTCTCTCACCGTCTATAATCAAATGAATATTGCATGACTCCGGATCATTAGTCCCGATCGTTCTATTATAGAACAAGGGACTCTGGGAAATAGAGAGTTGTTATATCATATGTACATCGGTCCTAAATCGTTGGAACGGTTGATCCCTCGTCATGCAAAAATCTTCTGATTTAATTCAGATGCAAATTAAATAGCAAATCACAGTCTCATTCGCCGAATATTTCTTCGACCGAATGAAAACGAATGCACATACATTCGTCTTCCTCTTTTCCTGGGTAGCAATCTCTGCGTGACATGGTTTTAAAACTGATAAAAACGTCTGCAAAAAGGGCAGAGCATGCCATGCCATTCCAAACTGTTAAGAATACGATAAACAGGCACGGAATCACAGCCTCAATCCTAACTGACGACTGCCATTGTCTTCACCTGCTCCTCTGATTATTACCTAATCCTTAATTAAAAGGAAACAACACCTAATCTCCACTTTTGTGATTATAGTCTTAATAACGCACGTTTCTTGCCCAAAAGTAACTACGGGAATATAAGACAGACTGACATGAACCTCTTCATATGCTCTATTCCAAACCCTAAGTTAAGCAGAGCAGAATGTTTATGGGGAAATAGAATACTAAGGTCCTGGTTTGAACGACCTCATGATGCAATCAGTTCAGTTTCAATTTTTGGAAAATGTTATTCACCCACATCTTTAAATCAATAAACTCGTCTGGTTTTGGGTTCGTGCCACAAACAAATTGAGCATTGACGCGTTTTGAACTTATTGAGCTCTGCTTAATAAGCAAATGTTGCAGACACTTAGGTCACGTTTGATGCGGGTTTTTTTTCCTCTTTTTTTTTAGTTTTGAAAATTGGAAAAAAAAAAGTGCGTTTGGTAACTATTTTTTTTTCCTTCTCCAATTTAAAAAACCAGTTTTTAAACTGAAGAGTAAAAAAAAAACTCTAAAAACTGATTTTTTTTTCACTTTTGGTTTTTTTTTTGAGACCACCACCACCACCCTCCTACCGCCGGTAGCCACCTCAGGCGACCACCGCCGGAGACTACCGCCAGCCACCTCCGGCCACCACCGTCGACCACCGCTACGCCCCACCACCGCCACCGCAAACCACAAAAAAAAGAGTCAAAATAAAAGGGTTACCAAACACACAAAAAAAAAAAAAAGGTATCAAACACCCACTTGTTTTTGTAAAAAAAAAATTTAAGCTGCTCTTTAAAAACTGAAAACCAATTTTTTTTTTTATCAAATGAACCCTTAGGATTGATCTATTACATGTAAGCGTGTACTTTACTCACTATTTTAACCCTACCTTTGACTTGCCAGACCATACATATATGATACGGAGCATATGATTTATATTTGAGTTGATTTCAGTGCTTACATATACCAAAATCTGTTATACGATTTTATAAAAGATCAAAGAGAAAAATTTGTTGGAATGGAAAGAAGTATAGAATAATATAAATTACTGAAAAGACTCATTTCAAGACCGTCTCGATGAACAAGTCAAGTTTGAGGACAGTAAAATTGGACAACCGTAAACTCGAAATGGTTACCATGTACAAAAAACGAGTTAGCTTACTTATGGTTACCATGTACAAAAAATTGTTGGATCATATTATGTAACTTAGTTCAAAGCAAAGTGCTTTTTACTGTGTGATTTAATCTTGTGTTAGCTAGCTATCTTAAGAAATCAGTCTCTTTCTCGATTATGTTAACATTTCTCATGTGCTGCGTGAAGGCAACAAATGAGCTGATCAACTTGCCAAACTTGGAGCCAACCAACAAGGGGATTTTGTCTATCTCGGTCACTCCCCTGAGGTCTTAGAAAATTTGTTAAGGGATGATATTAACGGGGTTGAATACCCCCGTGCTTAATTGTTAATTCTATTTTCTTTGTAACCGATGTATATATATACCCCCGTGCTTAATTGTAGATTATTGATTAGTTTATGAAGATTTTCTTTGGGATTATTCTATTTTTGCCTCTCATATTTTGCTCGATTTTTTAAATCAGTCCTTGAACTCCTATTTTCATTACCGGTATCCTTGAACTTATACTATGTTTCCAAATTAGTCCTTACGTTATTTTTTCACTTAAGTTGACGGCTAAAATCGTCACTTCGTGCCATTAAAGCAAAAAAGACACATGCAACGAAGGTGACACTTCCCCAACTTAATTTCTGGAGAACGTCATGTGTATGGCACATGCCATGTCCCCTTCTTTCAAACAAACAACACCATCAACACCATCACCACTATCACCACCGGTGCAGCCAATAGCAACCACCCACCAAATGCATCACGAGCACCGTCGACACCACCACGATGCCCGCAACCACAAAACTATATTCAAACCTACAACCACCATCACAAACGACAACCAAGTCCAAATCTCCATAGCCTACCACGAAAGGTTCGTCCCAACCTCCTCACAACATTTTCTCAACTAAAATATGAATTCGGACGAATTTAATTGTGAGAGTCATCGTTTCTTTTTTCGTTTATCTAGTTGGCATGAAACTACACAATTCATTTTTAAACTTTTTAATACAATCCTAAAAGATTTTGTCCATAGAACTAGTCAAGACTCGCAGTGCCATCGGCCATGTGCAAAGGAAAGGGCTACCTAGCATGGTAAAGAAAGAAAGGTAAAATATTGAATCTAACCCAATGAGAATATCCTATCATCTGTTGATGGCTCTGAAAACTGTGAAGGTATCTTCTTTAAAAGACAGATGGTGTTTAACTAATTACAGCTTTGTATGTATACATGTGCCTGGGTTTGTGTACTCATATATGCTTGTCTTTTGGCTGGCACTAGTAGCATACGTACCCTGTTTTGTCAATAACATCTGCAGTAACCAAGGCAAAGGACTTACGCTATTTATGACCGAATCTGCACATGCAAAGGTATAAACGAAAAAAAAAAACTCATTTCGTGGGGAATTGAACATCAATTACCATCACATGACAAGCCTATATAAAAATCCTACTTGGGCTGCTGATTATTATTATGTTATAGTAGCGGTATGTTAAAGCATCGAACTCAGAACCAATTAATTATGAGAAGAGAGACTTACAAGACTAGTATGTTGACATATTTTTTTGTTATTTACTTGAAACGTTGGATTGATACCTGACGTGGGATTGAGTAGGTCTAGCACGTGGAGAAATTGACTAAGTGACGGTGATGAACTAATTATATATGAATTGTCTTGTGGGCATAGATCGACTAGTTTTGATACCATGTTGACGGTGACGGTGAGGAACTAATTATGAATTGTCGATCAACTCTGCTACCATATTGACGGTGACAGTGAGGAACTACTTGTGAATTGTCTGGTTGAGTAGTTCAGATACTATTTTATAGTGAGGAACTAATTATGCTCTAATACCACGTGAAGACTTATATATTGGAGGATTTTTTGTTATTTATCCGATGTAGAATTTATATATCACCATCAATTCGGCATATCCATGTTTTTCTAAACGAGAGAGAGAGAGAGAGAGAGAGAGGTGGCACGTCAAACGCTCTAAGTCCGTCCATACACGTATTAGTCCACATAAAAAACACTGAGCTATTGTCTATCTCACACGACGACTATAACCAATATATCTCGAACCCAAATTATTTGATACGGAAAACAAGTTTTCAACCACTCCAAGCACAATGGTGTTCTAACCATGCCTCAAGGAAGATATTCGATAGTCCCCGACTATCGCGAATCATTAAATCGGAGGTGGCCAATAAGATACGAGCTAGGGCAAATAAAAGCAGAAGTTACTATATAAGATATTTCACGGTATCGTATGGCCTGCTCCAACCATCCAACATTTTCTCCACATGTACACCTTTCGTTACTTCTCATCTTTTGTCAAGCAAAAGGCAGGTGGAACCGCACTAGCGATTATTAAACCTATTTGTCTTTCGCAGCCTTCTGCGTCGCTACTAAAAGTAGCAGTAGCACGTCCCACCTTTTTAACTCTCATTGTTCAATCATGATACCTTTTTTGTGGTCCTTAACCTTAGAATTATACCTCCCAAATTCGACATTCACAGGCAGAGATATGAATCTATACATATAAACACACAGATTACCATATATATATATATATACGTAGTTTCTGAGTTGTTCTCATGCAGAAAGAAGGGTAGATGAACTGGGACCTACGAGTTGATCCCTTCTAACTGTGAGGAGCAAACTTCTCCATCCTTTGAAACATCTCTCCCTCTGTGAGCGTGGGCGTGTTGCATAAACAGTCGGCAAATGGCTCCCATGACCAGAGATGAATCCATCAAGCAAGAAAAGCCACTCACAGACCATGGACGCATTAAGAAGGAAGTCAACAGGGGAACATGGACAGCGGAAGAAGATCGAAAACTAGCTGAAGCTATTGAAACCCATGGTGCTAAGAAGTGGAAGACTATTGCAGCCAAAGCAGGTAAAAACCAACTAAATTCAACAGAAGATCGTAACAAAAAAAGCCCGCACTTACACACACAATGGAAGAGTGTATATGTAGATATGCATGCATGAATAATGGAATAGGTCTGTCTGTCAGTAGACTATGTTGATGTCAAGCTTGATGGGTGATGAGTATAAACTATGTTTTGCAGGACTGAATCGGAGCGGCAAGAGTTGCAGGCTAAGATGGTTGAACTATCTTAGGCCCAACATCAAGAGAGGCAATATCTCAGACCAAGAGGAAGATTTGATCCTCAGGCTTCATAAACTCCTAGGAAACAGGTTAAGATTTCAATATTTGACCATACTTGTGTAAGAATTTCAAGCCAAGCACGACTTAGTATTGTTTAATTACTTTACTACGAGCTTGGACTGTTAAAGCCCCCAATCCCGAATGTGGTGGAATAAATTACACTTCTTTTGGTACGAAGCCAGCGAATTTTACCAGCAAAAATAACTGATCCGAATTGCCGTCCTTTATCATTATAGGTGGTCACTGATTGCCGGAAGGCTACCAGGTCGAACGGATAACGAGATCAAGAACTATTGGAATTCTCATTTGAGCAAGAAAATAAACCGAAAAGAGAAGCAAGGTGGAGTTCCAACAGTAAATGCTTCCAAAGCTGAAAAAAGAAGGGGGCTGGAGAAGGCCAAACAAGAAGAGATGAGAGAAGAGGACACCTCCAATGGGGGTGAGGATTCGAGTATGGAATTTAATGTTGATGACTTCTTTGATTTCTCCAATGAGGATCCCTTGACTTTGGATTGGGTCAGCAGATTCCTTGAAGTGGGTGATGGTTTTTGTGAATCATCCTAAAATTGCCATGACAAATTTCATCACCTTCATCCATGTATATTATGCAGTGCATGGCCAATCTTAATCAGGGCTTCTGTCAGCTCATACATAATTTACTTCTGTTCATTTTTGATTAGTACACCCTCTCTCTCTCTCTCTCTCTCACCGCCGCCCCCCCCCCCCCCCCCCTCCATCCTCTTGTTCTTGTTTATGAAGACAAACAGAGGCTGCTAAGAAGATGAACAGAAACGTTGAAATGAAATAGGGTAGCTTTTTGGCGTTTTACCGAAGAGTCCATAATGAAGGGGAAGACTGTGTGAGTGTGAGTGCGAGTGAGTGTGTGTGTGTGTCTCTCTCACATCTCAATGCCTCTCTCTATCGGTGGTGTTGAAAGTGATGATCGTGTCATAGACAAAGTAAAAGGGACTTTAATAAGTATACATTATTGTAGAGGTATACCCCAGAGCAAAGTAAGCAGACGGGAGATGAACAATATTATCCTTTTGCAGAGAGATTTTGCCTCACAAAAGCGTACCATTTTACATGCACATTTAAAGCACTTTCGCGCTAACAAAGTAGGCTCACTTTACTTCGGTAACATAGGTTCAGTTCAACAATTTCTTTACCCGAATTCACAACCACGTCAACTTATACCAAGTTATCGCTACAAATGAGACATGCAAACTCTTCTACAATCGCAAAAATGTTTGTTTCTCCCATTGGTATGTGGGTTGTCAAAAACCTTTTCTGGTTTGTGTGAACCTCTTAGATCCAGAAAACAACTCGGTGAGATCCATCGTAACTCCGTACCAAGAGGTCTTAAAAACAGGATCTGCCAAAGGACTGAGTTCGATGAAGAACAGTAATTGTTAGAAAATCGACGCTCTGTGCCAAGTTTGGCCAAGTAAGCTTGTACCAATCTGCATTCAGGTATAACTTATTCCCAAACTCACACTTCAGGTACCGCTCATTTAACCCTTACCCTAAAGCAGACCTTCCAGCTACAGAAAAAGGGTCACAGACAGCTTGTGTCAATGGCCGCTCGGGTGGGGAGACACCCATTGAATATCGCTGCATCAACCAGTGCAAGGACAAGCATTATTGTGTTGCTTTTGCCAAATAATTTTATATGCTCATCAGTCATCCCAACCCAAAAAGAGTTCGTGCTCAAATTACATTAAAAGTAGATAAAGCTGCATGCAGATGAACTTTCACTAAAACTTACATGCTGGAAATACACTTTTAAGCAATCGCCTAGTAATTGGGACCTGTTGCATATATAGACATTGAGAAACTTTTTGAACACGGGCGTACGATTTACAGATGGAATGCAATAAAGAGCAACCGAAGTTCTAAATGAGAGACAGGCACAAGCCTATGATAGGATATTACAAAGAGTAACAAGAACACTGTCGGTGATAGATGGAAACACCATTAACTTTTTACATCAAATGATAATATCCCAAAAACATATTTGAATCATTATACAACTCGAAGAAAATTTGTTTAGGTAGCAGGCATCTACGCGCAAAATCACATTGGCTAAATGTACCATAGCAGTATGTCATAGCAACTGCATCCAGATAATCTGTTCCTCCAGCTTATAATACAAGCAATTATACCCTAAGCCACGCATCATCCTTGCAAATCTAGCTATGCAGCTGATGTCCTGCTTTAGTAGTTATATCAGCGAGTTTGTAAGGATTAGAAATAGAATACCAAACAGCTTAGCTACCAGCAATTCTCGTGTCGAATTCACTAATTTCAAAGGTGGCAGCTAAAATCGCCGGTCCAGAATGTGTCAAGCCCTACAAATGTGCCAAAGGAGCGTACAAACAATATATGCCCTCACACTTGACATGCGATGTTAAAAGAAGTAGAAAAATATGACTTTACAAATCTCTTCGCCTTTAAGAGCTTTACAAATATACCAGCAGACTGTTGGTGAGAGTTAGCCCCATGCCATGGAACAAGCATAATTTACCACCAGCTTACCATCAAAACCAAAATTCTGCAGCAATAAAGTACCACATTTCAGCGCCAAAAAATGACAAGCCAAATAATACAAGGTACTTCGTATCTCAATCTGTGTCCAGACAAGTTTTGCTCCCAAGTAATGTTGACTTTACTTTTTCTACCCATTAGTTTCTAACGACCAAATGCCTACTCTGTTCAATTCCTTCACTGTTCTACCCAAAAAAAGTGATTGCATGCTCATGCCCTTCACTAGAAATTTTGTTCAGTTTCATTTGTGAGAGCTGAAACCTTGACAGTCCTCAGCCTCCTACAGATAATGTAGGGAAAAAATGGTGGTTGACACGTAATGACGTAAAATAGTGTCCACGGGGAGTATTTCATTCCGATACTCGACAGATGACACCTCTGGAAATGAATCACATGCGTCCTTTATGAGCATTAACCATAGAGGTTTCAGAACAAGGTCTAAGCAGTCACTTTTCACAGTAGTAACTTCTTTTGTTGCAACTTATATGGCAAGTATTAAACTGTGTCCTTTCCTACGTGAAAGAAGAATATGGGGTTTATATGCTCAAGGGCGAGGGAGTGCAGCTAATAATGGCCTAACTTTGCTCATACCCAATCAGGAGAGGGGCAATTGACTTTTTTTGGTCCTTCAGTTAAACTTTCACCATCAAACAACCATATAACTCCTCATATTTTGCTTACTCATATAAGGCAGCATACAAGAGAAGGTGTCTGAAGTTCAATGTTAGCTGAACATTAAGACAACTAATTTCAAAGTATAAAACCGTGACAACTTTGCTGACATAAATATAGCAATTCCAATAGACATACGTAAAAACAACAAAATGCGATAAGATTAGAACATCTTACATTATACAGATCAACTACCAATTCATCTGGGTTTGGTGAGAATGCACTATTAACATACACAAACTGTGAAACAACAGATAAGACATCAGTTAGTTTAGGTATAATCACAAGTATTTTTTTTTTCTAGAGACGGTAGAAAACACCAACCAATGTCTCCCTATGAAGTTGGCGACGAAGAAAATCAATAACTTTGGCAAACTTGTCAGTTCCAGCAATCTGAAAAGTCAAGATTGAGCACATAAGATCAATAAAACTCAATAGCTCATAATCTTTGATACCATATACTGTAACTTAAAATAAAAAATTCCATATAGGTCAAACTAGCAAAAGTATAATACTAACATCTCAAAACTCAAACATCCAATTTTCCACTTCCAACTTTTCGCAGATCCCATGCTTGAGAGTACCAGATGGTGCAAATTTAAGATGAAGAACTGTGATAAAGAAATAAAAGAAGATGAAAATCCGAAGTCCATGGTCCGAACAGACCCAGAGTTAACTGGCTCCGGCCAACTTCATCCTCCAGCACGGCTGAAACCATCAGCTTCCCATGCGTCAACCTTGGATTTGTTATACTAATATACCAATTCTATTAGATTGGGCAACCTTCTTTTTCTTTTGGACGCTATTGGATAACCTGATATGTTCGTTAATAACATTTAGCAAGCATTGCTGTCAGAAGTATTTTTGCCCTGTTAGCTTAAGAAAGAGGGTCCCTTCCTACAATTGATGGATCAAGATGTAAGAGGCTAAGATTCCCATAATCCCATGCCACATATGTTTCAGATACCCAGTGTGCTTGATAACCCATGGAAGTCAAATAGCTAAAAACTGAGTACCTTATTGTAGGAGCATTATTCAGGTCAAACAAAATTAGCTGAATAACTGAATTACTTTGGTTATTTGGTGTCCGGTTTGGTTGTTGGTTAGTGTCGGGCACGGTTTTCGATTTGGAAACTTAGGTTGGTATATGGTTCGGCTTCAGTTTGAGAAATTCCTATTTGATTTCTACCCGAATTTTTGTAACATAATACGAAAAGACAGAACAAACAACCGAATATTCGACAAATATTTCGGTTAGGGTCTAATTTGAAATATCCTATTCGACTTCAACCTAAAATGACTGATTTTGAAAAATACCATAAAAAGAAAAACTGAAATAAGCAAACAACCATCCAGTTCAACTTTTGGAAATATCTTTCGTTTTGGCTTGGTTTGGTTTTGAAAAATCTGTACGAGTCCTCAAAAATTTCAAACCGAAATGCTCACCTCATCTTTATTCTAAATAACTACCAGACTTCTTGGTTACTTGCCAACGTAACTAATAGATCTTATATGTTAAATACGAATCCAGGCACTCAACCTTAGCCTCCGTGACACTACTGTCCAACCATAAAGCACACCATAAAAAAGTTGGATTACATTTCCCTAAAACACATCAAACCTAATTGGTATGATATATGAATTTGCTGGTCCATCAAAAGATGCATTAAGCAATGGGAAAGCGTTGAATCTGCCTAATTCAAAATTAAAATCAATATGCACGAATAAGTCATAAACCTCCAAAGGTGCATAAAATATGTCAATGCATTGCAGTAACTAACTGCCCTCACCTCCTACCTCACCCTTAACATCCCCGGCACACTCTCTCTCTCTCACGCACACACATACACGAAAACAGCAACCACTTGCTACTTAGATTTTGCACAATTAGTACCCTAAAGGTCAAAAGAGAACCAAGTTGAACTCACATTGCCGCCACATTCATATACCAACTAAGTGGCAGACTCGGATACTCGTATATGCTTAGCGCTACTCTTTAGTGGATCCCGCTGTTTAAAATACTCGGTCAGAGCCTGCCACCGGATACAAAATTTGGAAGGCTACCTTTACTCATAGTATACGCATACACAAATAATCTTTGCTACACATACAGACTAGACCTAGGGTTTCATAATCGATCGTTTCACAACAATTTCAATTTTGTATGATAATTGAATTAAGATGGAATATTAAGTACATCCAAACAGACGCACCTTAAACTTAGCTTGTTTGAGGATTGGAGCGTCGCCGGTGGCTCTCAGATGTACAACAACTGCATAAATATCATAATTTACATAAAAATCACATATCTAATCGAACAATTGCGAACCCTAAAAGATGATTATCAAAGACAAAGGGTTTACAAGGTGATTAATTAGCGAACTGACCTTTACGAGAAGCATGGGGAGAATCCGAAGCCATGCCGTTCTTCTTTCAAAAGCAGCTCGCGAAAGAGAAAAAGAAATTTATTATAGGAGGGTATATCGGGCATTAAGAAGATAAGTGAGGGTACATTAGCAATCCCAGCACTGAAGAAGTATTCGCGATACTTTTTAACTCTTTAGCGACAAACAATAGCGTGCATTTGGGATTTACAATTTTTAACGGATAAATTGAAAGAAGTTGTGAACTCCTTTCTTTATAGTGACATTTAACAATTGTTAGTTAACGACATTTTTGTAACTACCTTTAGCGACAAAACTTAGGGTCTGTTTAAAATCAGTTCCAATTTTAGTTTTCAGTTTCCAAAAAAATTAAAACAAAAACCAGTTTACTTTTTATTTTTTACAAAAACAAATAGGTATTTGATTACCCAGTTTTTATTTTGAGTTTTTTCTTTGGTGGTGGTTGTGGTGGCGGTGATCGGCGGGTGGCCCGCAGCGGCGGCGGTCTCAAAATAAAAATAAAAACTGGATACTCAGAACTCCAAAATGAAAGTTTTCAAAAACAGCTCTGTTTTAAAAACTGGTTTTCAATACTGAAGGGAAAAAAAAACAAAAATTATGTGTCAAATGCGTTTTTTCTCTCCAATTTACAAAACTGGAAACTTAAATATTACCAAACGTTACCTTAGTTGCGGTGTTTCTGGGTAACTAATTAACGAGTCATAACTTCTTATTGCTACTGATTTTGCTACCAAATTTTCTACTTTTCTATCATCTATGCATCCAATCAAAATTTTATGGTCGGCGTAAGTAAAATATTGTTGTTTATCATGCTTGCAGTGATGAATGTACATTCCAATGGTGTGTGAAGTGCCTCCAATCTCATTAACGTTGCCACGTCTTTCTCTGAACTAAACCTTAACTCACCGCCTCACTTAATAACTTTTGGATACTCTCGGAGTCACTATAATTTACCAACTCATTATTTAGGTTCCTGCCACTAAGGTGGACTGCATTTGGTTTTCATGGTGGTGACGATGGTGGTGGTCTTGTCTCAGAGGTGGTTGGTGGCCAACTTTGAATCCGAAGGCAGGAGGAGAAATTAGGTCTATGTTTGAAATGCATGCCCAGAGTGAGAAATAACCCAAGACCCTAGTCCCTATATGTTAAGTCACTCAGGATCCAAATACCTGCGAATGGACTTTTTCAATACTTCTAAGTTTTAATTTCTTTTACTTTTATTCTGTTGAAAATTTGATTTTGGTTATCCAAATCTCGTTTCTAAAATGGAAAGTGATTTTGGATTCGCTTCTTAAACTACTATGGGTGGAGAGGCCTTGGCACAATACCAAGATTGGTCCAGGCTTCGAAAGAGTAAAGATCTGCTTAGATTGACTCACAATGTGTTTGAGGAGGACTCAGAACGTGAGGTTATATCTTAAGACGTAATGATATACTCCCTCCGTCTTAAAATAATTGCTTTATTTTAACTTTATACGCATATTTAGGACGTAAATTATTGTGTTTTTTATATTTTATTCTAGGGAGGGGAGAGGAGGTAGGCCAAGAGAAAAAAAAATAAATCGGTGAAAGATTAAATCTTAAAATAAATATAAAAACGGTAAATATGAAAAAACACTTACAATCGATTCTCACTTTTATGGTTACAATTCTGCATCAGAGAAAGTACGAGTAAGTACCTCTACAAGGCCGATTTGAAGGGCGGATGCCTGTAACATTCTCCTGGAGTTCTGGGACTTGGTCTCCGTGCCCATATATTTCTGGTCAAACGGCCACTTCAATCAATTGAATAAGACGACTAAAGCTTCGGACCCAAATCCTAAAGAGATCTCTATGTTGCTTGGCTCAACTAAAGCCACGTGAATACGAGTAATACTTTTCTTCTTGGCCGGTAGAAATGAGTTCAAGCTAGCTCGTAGTCTGCTTAGCAAGCCCTAGATGAGTATCTTTTGTTGAACTTTTTGTCTAAGATGACGATTAACTGCGCTAAACTATATTTTACGCATATCGCCCAAGAAAAGTCACGTGTCTTTAGCTTTTATCAGTATTGGTCTCTTTTACTTACCGTTCAAGTAAAGACATTCGAAATGAATAGATAACTCATGTACAGTCTGCAGTGCCCCTCACTCGAATCGGTATGGTGCTTGATGACGTCGCCTAAGTGTTTTGTTACTATAGTTTCTTTACCTTTCTTGGCATCTACTCATCTGGACGGAGTTGACATCCAGTTCTCTATATTCATGTTTGTCTTTTGTCTTCATGAGTTTATACTCTCATGTATCCGCTCTAACTTCTTCAACTTGGTATATATCTCTACTTTAAAATAAAAAAAAAAGGAAGCCTATCTCATTTGGAATGAAAAAAAAAATGTATGTGCTAATTTTTTTAGGCGATGGGGATGCAATGGACGCCCTTTTTTTATTTTATTCTTGTAATGGTCCAAAACTTCTCGAAACGTAGTGGGCAACTAAAATTACTATACGAGAAATTATTCAGCTCAAAATCAATTGACAATGAAGAAAAAGAGACCCACAAAATTTATATTCTATTATACTATTCGTTATTTTTTCGATGTAGAATTGATGAGTTGAATCTCAACGTTATTGTGCTGTAATTTTTCCCCTCTAAAGAGGACGTGATTTCATTGAACAAATATCTGCCTTCTAGGTACCCAAAAGGAAAAAAGAGTTATTAAGTTATTAGTTGCTCCAATAAGGGCCATCCAATAAAGGACCCTCATGTGTAATTTTTTATTACACCTCAATAGGCAAATCAATGAAAAATAAATTCGGATGCACTACCACCAAACATAAGCATAGTGCAAACTGCACTACTGGTAAAGAGACTAATTATGCAACTGAGAAAAATCGACGCAAGACCTTGTGCAAGAAGAGGTCAGATATCATGTTAAGTTACTAATTGCTTCGAGAACTTGAGCCGTGAGAAAATACTACACTAAACAAAATATATATATATATATATCTGAAGATCGTAAGGGCATAGTGTTGGCGGTCACTTTCTTGATAGGTCGAGTACCTCACTTTTTATCTGTGCAATTCACGATTCACTTTGCCGACTTGGATTAGGGAAAATTCTTTTGAAAACGTATCACCCTATTCCATAATTGAAGCCCCCACTTCATCAGTTTAAAGTGAAGTGTCTCGACTTTAGTCGGAGATCATTACTTTTCTGTTCTTCTTTTTGTTTCCTTGGACGTACTCAGCTAAGTTGTCATCAAATTGGTGCAATCAATCAATCATGCTCTACTTTGGAACCATTCCTTTATGGCCTTTCAAAGTCACATTGTTGTCCATAACTAATTAAGTGAGGGAAAATATGGGGAATATTATACTCCTATAACTATAAATAAGTGATGAAATGAATATCCGCGACCACACTCCAAGTTTTATAATAGAAGATATTAATTTTATGAGCTATTTGCAACCGTCTATTATTAAAGAAAGAAGATGTGGGACAATGTCATCACTTTCGACCAATTTTTTGATGTGTAAGTTGTTGGTCACGTGTGATGTGTCCAAACCTACTAGCTCCAACCCAAGCTGTAACATGAATCTGAATACAATACCACAACGTTGTTTATGGCATTTGCGTCCAAAAGCTTGTTCAAGGGAGAATCTCGGCGACAACGTAGTATAACTGACGACCTCTTGCCATTCTTTTGCTGGTACCAATATCTGATAAAGATTAGGAGGATTTACGTATACGTGATGCTATAATTTGGTGGCACGATGAGGATAGAGAAGTCACTAATCCTTTTTACCTAATTGTTGTTGAAGTGCAAGTGCAAAGTCATGTTAGTTCGTCATTGATGAGTTGGGCATGTTCACATGGATGAACCAAGTTTTATTGGCTTAAGTTTCTAGGTTTAATTTAATGTGGCTCATTATGAATATTTGACTCATCTATGGACACTCCATTCATTAGTAGTCTCTGATTGAATAAGTGTGAGAAATAAATTGAGCATATATATATATTCGGATGCACAAAGTCATGTTGGTTAACCGCTTGTCGTCCTGTATGTACACGCCTTCTTGATGGACATTGGGCTCTTAGTTTATGAATTTACGATGAAAGGATCAAGAGATCAAGACTGATCATCAGAAAATCTATTTAAAAAGGCTAAAGCAAAAGAAACAAGATTTTATGTTGGGAATTGTAAGAGAATCCATTGCTTTTGGCAGTAGGGTAAGCCTAGAAACAATTGGTAATTCATTTAGAATGGTCCTCACACTTCATAATGTGAGCTGCATGCATGAATTATTGTTTGGGTTCATTCTTTATCTATTTTCACTTTATATACTTTGGCATGTTCCAGAGCACTCACCCACTTGGATATATACATGCAGTTGTCTAAATTCAATTATTACTCTTGTGGATCAGGGCTCTAATTGAACTAGACTCCAACTCATAAAGAGGGGGCTATACAGTCGACCCTCGCATAGCTGTTTTGGACCCATTGCACGGTCCTTAAGGGCTGCAGACTTGACCGTGGCACGACTCTTTCGGATTCATTGCACCTTCGTACTTCGCAGAGAAGGTGGAAGGAGTAATAGTAAAGTTGTTCATTAGTCCATGAAGGCGTCTTTACTCTTTAGGTCACATCTTGTGAGGCACAAATGCTTTTCTTCCTCGTGTCGTGGAAGGTTCGGGGTGCACAATATTGGGTAACTTTTCCTCTCACTTACTTCCGATAACAACCCAAACGTGCGAAATAAAACAAGAAACTGAAAAGGAAATGTCGCTTAACTATCGCCATTGATTTTGTAAGGCGAAGTGTTAAGATTTTATGCATGAATATTGTTCCTAGTTCTAGAACCACGCGGTGGTCCGGAAACATTGAACGATTTGCCTTATTTGTGGCGCTTTCAAGAGCCTTGAAGGGCCCAACTTGATCAACCTAAATTAATAACGAATCAATATGGGATTTTTGCTCAAAGGCATCGCATAATTTTTTATTGGCTCCTTCTCTTGAAACTAGTTAACCCCGCTACGCCATCTCTATTGAATCCATCAAACTTTAATTGTGATAGATCACTCAATCAAGGAAGAGTACATCACCTTTGGACTACGATTATACGTTGTACAACACCTTTAGTGAGATTAAAAAAAATAACCATTAAGGATAATTTAGCTACAAAAGATTTTTATTATAAATTTCAACAATAATAATAAAACGCTTTTTGCGACAATCTTATCACTAAAACTATTACAGTAAAGATCCATCGCCTTTCTACTCCTAGTCTCTATGCCATTCTCTTATTTTATTTTTTGCCTTTGGAAACAGGTTTATCTCCTGACTTCACTTCTTTTTTCATGATCCCCTACTTTTTATTAGGTTGCATGTTTTACCAGAAAAAAAGAAAAAGTAGGAGAGCCATAATAATTTTTTATGGAATATTTGGAGGACGCCATACTATGACGCAAGCAGTTTGGGAGGCCATGAGACAAAGCTTTCCTGTTCTGGTCATCCATTAGGTCAGTCGAAGGTTACCATGTTTGTGCTGTCCCTACCCGACTTTACATTTGCCATTTGGGCCTAATTAAGGACCATTTTGTTCTACCTTTACATGAGTCAATTATGTCACCAAATGTACTCATTTGTCACTGAAAAGATGTATTTGCTGTGAGAAGATACAATTGAACTTTTAGGGGCAAAATAGAATTCTGCAGTATGGTTTCCATAATTGGGTTACTCGAATTTAGATCGTTAGTTCTTCTTATTCTGATATATCTTTGCAAATTACGCCTCTAAGAACTTAAGGAGGTTGGAGTTATGTCTATTTGGTTCTTAACTGTTAAAACAATGACATGCATCTTAAGCCAACTTTATATTAACGAAATAGTGGTAAAGAAATTACTGAAGAATACTAGGTAAGAGTTTATGCGAGAGTATAAAAAGTGTAATTATATATTGATGCCAAGGAAACACGCCTCACAATATAAGTGGAAACGCCAAAAAATTGTTGTCTGAGTCAAAAGTCAAATATGGTCACTTAGGATAGAGCAATGACGGAGCAAGAGAAGAGACCAAGGCTTCCCAGAGCCTGAGGAATGGCAGTACTACGAGGGTGAGGGCACATAGTGAACACGCGTTGACAGTTACCAGTCAAATGCTCAGGTCCAAAGTCCGCGTTTGAAGTTCAGGGTGTTTCTCTTTCTAGAACCATTTAGCTTTGGAGTTATATTATATCCAATCTTTCAAGTCAACTGTTTATAGGAGTTGGAAAGGTGATGTCATCAAGTGATACGTGGCGCTCCCTAGGACTCACACCTCACCTTGGGGGTACCATAGATGATGGTGCTTCACAGCCTATAAGATTGCTCTGGGAATGTCTCGGATACCTTGGCGAAGATAATGTCTCAGGTGAGTCGCATATCCTTCGGATGAGTCTTTGTGCAGAAGCACACAAGAGATCGCCAAGGTAGTTTCTAGATGAGTTGCCTACCCAAAGTGCCGAGGTAGCATAGCGAAGGAATGGCCTACCTGACACATCGAATTTCTGTCCCAGATGAGTTGCCTATTTAACGGGCCAAGGTATTGTCCCAGAAGAGTGACATACGTGGCGAGAGGAGAGACCTCTTGCCGGAACACTCGGAGCTCCCTGGAAGAGATAGTATCCCATGGTAATCGCCTATCTCACCATGAGTCCTTGTGCTAGAGCACTCGAATCGCGCCAATGTAGTGTCCTCGAGAAGTCGCCTACCCGACGGCCTAGGTAGTGCCCTGGAAGAGTTGCATATCTTGCAGGAGGGGAGTCCTCATGCCTAAACACTCGAAACTCCCCGGCAAAGATAACATCTCCAAATTCTTGCCTAGATGCCATTACAGTGGCTCATGTGTCTGATCAACCATGCAATAATAAGTTACCATTGGCTAACGCTGAACAGTTTATGTTGCAAGAGCTCAACCATCTCGAGAAGAATTTCCATACTAAAAAACTGAAGCCGCGTCAAGATGCTTATTGGTACTCCCCATCAATTATATATTGAACCCAAAGTATTCCATGTGGGCATGTAAACTAAAGTGCCCTGGAAGAGTTGCATATCTTGCAGGAGGGGAGTCCTCATGCCTAAACACTCGAAACTCCCCGGCAAAGATAACATCTCCAAATTCTTGCCTAGATGCCATTACAGTGGCTCATGTGTCTGATCAACCATGCAATAATAAGTTACCATTGGCTAACGCTGAACAGTTTATGTTGCAAGAGCTCAACCATCTCGAGAAGAATTTCCATACTAAAAAACTGAAGCCGCGTCAAGATGCTTATTGGTACTCCCCATCAATTATATATTGAACCCAAAGTATTCCATGTGGGCATGTAAACTAAAGTGCATGAAACGATGAGTAGGCTTTAAGAAGAGTTATAGAATGAGCTGAATATATGTTGTCTGGAACAAAAATTAGTTGTTGTCCGGATTATAGGAAGATCACTATAACCTCACATATAGCGACCGCTAATGTGGCTTTAATGACTTTTATTTAGTTTCCGGATTGCACGCACATTGTTTGGATGACGAGGATCCAGTTTCTGCAACCCTGATACCAATTTTCACCTGCTTATTGACTTGGTCATCCCTCTATCAATATCTGAATTAATGGATCATCGCTACATCAGAAGGCTGAACCCTGAGAGGGTCATTTAATCAGATAATATTTTTTATGTTCTCACATAAACAATCATTACCTTTGACACAATAAATAATTTTAATCGTTAAATCATCCGGAACTATTGATCAGTAAATTGATAATTTCATCAAAACTTATAATTAACCAGAGAAATAGCGGTAAGAATGATCGGAATGGAAGAGAGGAACAACAAACTCCGTATTTGTCAGTGAAGTACCGTACTCGGACACCTAACTGACTCACAGTCATGTCGACTAAGCTTCGCCAGTGGCAAACTTCTACGAAACAAAACGATCCATGCAAAATTATTGGATTCGGGCGGCGCCGCGGCGCAACTTGCAACGTTAGTTGCAGTCAATTACAATCTTAATGCTTGAGAGCAGGAGGGCATTGTTTTCATTACTTGGGGTCATTCTTTACTGTCAAATGAAAACTTCATCAAACAAGTTACTCAAATGCTTTATCATTTGTAACATTACACGATTATGATGCGAGAAATATGATATAAGTTACAGATTAAATGAACATACTTCAAAGCGACGTTATTCATGTTAGACAAAATGCAACGGTTCAATTCTGAATAAAATTTTCAACCCTCTTGTGTGTCACGCCATAATTGTTAATTGAGTGTGAACATGACTCAGTTGAGATTGACAACATATTCACCATAATAATTTTGAAGTTTTAAAGATTAGGGAGTCATTTGAATATCTAATATAATTAGACCTTGGAGACTCGTTAGTTTAAAGTTTTGGGACTCATTTCTATGCACTGTGAGTCTCTGATTAGACCATGGAGAGACACATTAATCACTTGAGAGTCAAAATACCCTCCTTTAAATAATATGGTTAACTATGTTTCTCCTAATGCTTAAAGAGGAGAAGGGCATTGTAATTACTTGGGGTCATTCTTTACTCTCAAATGAAAGCTTCATTAAACACGTTATTCAAATGCTTACTATTTATAACTTTATATGATTATGACCGGAAGAATATGATATAAATTAGAGATTAAACAAACATACTGCAAAACAACGTTATTCATATGAGACAAAATACAACGACGAGAGGTTCAATATTGAATAAAAATTTGCAATCCTCTAACGTGTCACGTTACAAATGTTGACGGCTATTGAGTATTTTCTCATAAACATAACTCGGTTGAGATTGAAAAGATGTTCACTGTAATAATTTTAGAGTTTTAAAGATTAGGAGTATAGTTATTTGACTAATTAGTGTAATTAGACCATGGAGACTCGTTAGTTTAAAGTTTTGGGACTCATTTCTATTCACTATGAGTCTACTATGATTAGACCATGGAGAGACACATTAATCACTTGAGCTTCAAAATACCCTCCTTTAAATGATATAGTTAACCAGATGGTTCTTTAATTATTTAATTACTTGTAGTCATTCTTTACTTGAGGTCATTCTTTACTCTCAAATAAAACTTCATCAAACACGTTATTCAAATGCTTATTATTTAGAACGTTCCATTATTATGACTGAATGATATAAATTACAGATTAAACAAACATACTTCAAAGCGACGTTGTTAATGGGAGACAAAATGCCACGAGAGGTTCAATTTTGAATAAAATTATCAATTCTCTTATGTTTCACGTCACAATTCTTGATGGCCATCGAGTATTTTCTCATAAACATGATGCCTCCGTTGAGGTTGACAATATATTCACCGCAATACTTCCAGAATTTTAAAGATTAAGGAGCTATTTGAATATCTAATATAAGTAGACCATGGACACTCGTTAGGTTGAAGTTTTGGGACTCATTTCTATTCACCATGAGCCTATGATTAGACCATGGAGAGACACATTAATCACTTGAGAGTCAAAATACCCTCTTAATATGGTTAACTAGATGGTTAATTACCACGGGCTTCTCTTAATGCTATTGAGAGGAGGAGGGCCTTCTAATTACTTGAGGTCATTCTTTACTTGGGGTCATTCTTCACTCTCAAATGAAAACTTCATTAAACAAGTTAGTCAAATGTTTTATTATTTATAACGTCAAATGATTATGATGTGAAGAATATGATATAAATTACAGATTAAACAAACATACTTCAAAGCGACGTTATTCATATGAGACAAAATGCAACGAGAGGTTCCATTTTGAATAAAATTTTCAATTCTCTTATGTGTCACGTCACAATTGTTGATGGTTATTGAGCATTTTCTCTTAAAAAGGACCCGACTGAGGTTGACAAGATATTCACCGTAATAATTCTGTAGTTTTAAAAATTAGGGAGTCATTTGAATATCTAATACAAGTAGATCGACCACTGAGACTCGTTAGTTTAAAGTTTTGGGACTCATTTCTATTCACTACGAGTCTATGATTAGACCGTGGAGAGACAAATTAATCACTTGAGAGTCAAAGTACTCTCCTTGAAAATAATGTGGTTAACTAGATGGTTCTTTAATCACCACAGGTTTCAATTTCAAATGAGGAAATTGGATAGTGATGGACGTATGCATTTGACAAGCATGGAAATCTATGGGTTGGCTTGCTATATATCCCATGAAAGAATTTTGGCCCGTTCTTGCATTGTTGAAAGTTAGCTACGGTGGTTCTCCTATGACCGACAAGTAATGATCATTAAATATTTCGAGTGATTTTCATTTGATGACGATAGTGCTGTTAAGAATTTTTGCTGAACATGTTAGCAGAAATGCCACTAATAATGTTTACTCATCATTAATTATCACCGTATGATAAACTATAGCTATTTTTCTACAACTAAGATAGCAAAACAATTTATTCATATCCTGTAGTAGTTTTACTAAATGGGTCCTATTGTTGGCACATGAACTTTCCATCTGAGTAACTTTTGTATGTGTACACCAAATTTAAAGTTAGATACCACTTCGTCAATCGCGTTTACACTGAATATATTTACTCGTTCTCGAGGTTTTTTTTTTTTTTTGTGAAGCTTGAGTTTCACATTATTGAGGGAGCTTAACCTAAGAGAGAACTAAAAGCAAAAGACTCGGGATTTGGTAGGCACCAGATCCAGAAATAGAGACCCAACATGTCCTTTTTACTTGACTTCTCTAAATCTAGGATGTACAAGCCCAAAGGGCAAAGGCAAAATTCGACTAGAATTGTCCCCACCTCGTACAGCAGAGCTACAAGGACTTATTGTATCTACATTGAATAATTTGCTGCACGTTGCTAGAAGACCAAGTTTTTCTTTTCGTTAGTTTTGAAGCCAGTTGATTTGAGGATCTAGAAGAGATGCCATTGATCCAAGATCCGAGACATTTAGCATTTCTCGAGAGAACAACATGGTCTGAGCGGAATCTGGAGATGACGCGCTTGCGTCGTTAGTGTTGGTGTCACTGTCACCTCTTAATCCACCATCCAAGTCACACGATGGCGCAAATTCGGCATTGAAAAAATCAGATAGAAACCTCTCGTCCATTTCAAAATCGATCATGAAATCGCTCGGGTTGAACTCCCCAGAAGTGAATGGCGAATTTTCACCTATATTATTAGCCTCTGGTGCCGCAGACACTGGCTTAGGGTCGAGCTTTAGAGCATTTTCAGGGTCTGTGGCAATGAAAACTTTGGTGCACCTTGATGCCTTTGTACGGACTACTCGTGATGATTCGACGTTTGGTGAAGACTGCCGGCCACTTGATCCTTTGATTGCAATGAGAGACTTTTCTCTGGATTTATCTGAGGGCTTACGTTTTGAAGTACTCGCGATCGGTTGACTTTGCACCTTCTTACCAATGTTGGTGTTCCAATAGTTCTTGATTTCATTGTCTGTTCGCCCTGGAAGCCTTCCAGCTATCAGAGACCATCTGCAAATACCAAACATATGTTGCTCGTTAATGGTGAGTAGAACAAATGCAAGAAAAGATGGCTGGAAATAGATGATAGACATGTAAGGCTAGTTATGACATGCATGGGCCACTGAGTTCAAACTCATGAATGGTGACTGGGAATATGTGTGTTTTGACTTTTCTCTCCTTGCTTTCTAATTTGTTGAGACTCTGCAGTTCATTACGATTCCAGAAAAATCAAGGTATTCTTAACAACAACATATCTAAGAAGAAACTGAATGAAAGACCTGTTTCCGAGGAGCTTGTGAAGCCTAATAATGAGGTCCTCTTCGTCGCGAGAAATGTTTCCTCTCTTGATATCAGGTCTCAGATAGTTCAACCAACGAAGTCTGCAACTCTTCCCACACCTCTTTAGGCCTGCTCTTTTGGGAAGGTTTCTCCATTTCCCTTCGCCATGAACTTTAATGTAGTCTCTGAGAATCTTGTCTTCCATAGCAGTCCATGCCCCTTTGTTCAAACCTTCTTTAGAGCAGCAAGGTCTTCTACCCATCTTCCAAGTGACACCCAAAGATACCAACTGTACGTGTGTTAATCAAGTGATTCCTTTAGCTAGCTTATGTCCCAAAGGAAACGCCTTGGTTTCCTCTGAGCTCTTTTGTGTTGGAAGTGTACGTATGGAGGATGACAAGTTCACATTTATAAGACTCCCGAGGGGTTGGGGGATTGGGGGGTGGGGTGGGGGGAGGGGGGTGGGTTGCTTAGTGTCTCCCCAGATTTCCCATCAAACCTCAAAATTCCAAAACCCTGGAGAAGCAAATCTGAAAAGCAGGATGGCGGTTTTCATGTGTAATAGGGGACCATGTACGTCCAATATTATTGCCAGTTTGAAGTTTCAAAGGTTGAAAGTCGATATTTTTCTCGACCTTTTTAATGGTGATGATTTGTGCATTACTATGATCATGGTGTTGATGATGATACCTCAGTAGACTTTTTTTACCATAGTTGCGTCTGGAAGCTCTTTTGGTTTATAATTTAGACAAGGAGAAAGAATATACAACACAATCAATGCACCCCCACCTGCCCTTCTACGACTCTCATGGGCTGCTCACTACTCCTAACTCCTGAGCTAACTTTCTCCTATGCACGTACGCACTTGAAAGTTTGCTCAAGACCAAGGACCGTGAAGGATATACAAAACAACAACCAACACGTTCAATTGGTATGATGGAGATACTGTGGGGGCTTAACTTTACAGAAATTGAGAAATAAGTGGAGAGGGACTACGATTGCGACAACTAATGACCAGTGACACCGGAAAGCCACCCCCCCACCCCCCTGTACGAGGTGCAGCCGGTCGTGGCTAAATAACTGGACATCATCACCACCGTTACCTTGCACCAAAATCACCACCGTTACCACACGATGTTTCTTTACCATGTATGAATTGTTTCCGCGAAAGCACATCCGATTTCGGTTTAACCACCAAGAGTATGCCGTATGCTTAAACTACGTAGATTGTTTGCGCTGCGCAAGTAACTGTGTAGCTTCATCAAATTTCTGAATAAAAAATTTATTTTGGCGATAAGCAAGTATTTGTCATGAAGTCCCAACTCCCAAGGGTAGTTTAAATGAATTGCCGCCATATTAGTTGCACCGCGTACAATTTTCCTGTGTGGTCTACAAATCAGACCTCCTCACAGTTACATGTTGGTTTACAAATGTTGTTTGTACAATGGTAAGACGTTCGTATGGACGGAGCAACAACTTTTTTCTGTAAGGCAGATAGGTCACTAAGCATTGTACCATGAGCATGGTACACTGTACCCCTTTCATGAAGTGGTTTTTTGCATTGGGCTTTCTTCATGATTTAATATATCTTACTGATTTACGAGTTAGAAGAAAGTGTTAAATCTTATTGTCCAACTAGAAAACATACTCAAGAAAATGAGAAGTTCACTAGGCATAAGAACATACTTCGATTCCCATATATAGTCGAAGTGACGCATGGAGTATGAGGTGATTTCAAGCCTCGATCCGAATATAAAGCGAACTATAGATCCGAAATAAGCCACAAATAGCGACCAGAATATCACAGAATACGGACATGACCTAACTCTGATACCATGTTAAGTTTCTAAATTATTCTTAACAATTAAACGGTTAAAAACGAATTCCAACAATATGTATCATGCTTTAAAAAAACGGTCCCAGCGCGCGTAACTAGCTCCTACTTGGATACCCGGCTCAAAAACGATTATTAAAATCTGCAAAGTTTGTTCAAACTAGTGAGAAGCTGCTGGGCAGCTGCTTATATAATTGTCTTGGGCGGGTGCATGCATAAGGCCAACTTGGTATTGCTGTTACTTACCGGCGGCTGCTACTATTCAACTTTATTTATTATTATTATTAATTATTATTATTTTTGGTGAATAGGTCATTGCATTAACTAAGGAGAAATTAGACATCAGTGTTCTTAGCTTCTTCCAAATTAAACAAAAAATTGGTAGAAGGAGGAACAAAATCAAAACGCTTACAAAAGAAAGCTCTGGGAGCAAGATTGTGAGTCGTCCGGTTGGCATCTCTAGGAGTGCGAACAAAATCCCAGCAGGCTACTACTATTCAACTTGATTTCCGATTGACGTTTACAGCAAGCTTAAATTTCTAATGTTGGATTTGTTCGCAGCTGGTGAGCCCAGGTGAGATGTTGTCCCCGAAGCTCCGGTCCACTTCGAGCAACAATAGTGCCAAACTGTGAAAGCAAAGTAATGCCTAAAAATGGTACTGGCAATTGTCGTTAATCATGACGTTGTAATGCCTTCGGGTCCTCCTCATCCCAGTGCCCTAATTACCTAAAATTGGAAATGGCAACTGTTGTAAATAATGACGTTGTGTCCTCCTCATCCCAGTGTTCATGTTCAATTCGAGCAACAATAGTGCCAAACTGTGAAAGCAAAGTAATGCCTAAAAATGGTACTGGCAATTGTTGATAATCATGATGTTTCGTCTTTCTCATCCCAGTGTCCTAATTACCTAAAATTAAAAATGGCAATTGTTGTAAATAATGACGTTGTGTCCTAGCCTCTGATATTACAAAGCAAAACAAGTCTAATAAACTATACAAATACGGATGACAATCCCCATCCGATAAGTTCAACCAAATAAAAAATAAAAAGATAATAGACCAAAAATGCAGAACTAAAAACAAAGTCCTAAACAAACTAACCCCTTTTTTTCCGTTAAAGAAAACACACTAACTAGATAAACGTATCATCCCAGTGTTCTAGTTGTTTGGTGGCCTCTGATCCTCAATTGGGAACTCGATTTTGCGCCAGCCTTATGATGAACTGGAGTAACGCACAAGAGCTAGTTTTGTCGATAGTGTCCTACCTGTCTATACTTATATTACTTATTAAGTTAAAATTCCGTTGTCTCTTTTTTCGTATTATATAACTACTTATTCATAATTATGACACTTGGCCTTCAAAAATAATCTCTACAAAGTGATACAAAACAAAATTCTTAAATAGTACATTACTAACTATAAGGGTATGTTTCTTTTTCGAAATCTAAAATTTATTATAAAATATATTTAGAACTGGCTTAACAATACAGAATATCATATTACTAACTTCTTTTGATACGTGTGCCACAATAACTAATTTATATGGAAAAAAAAAAGATTATCATTGTATCTGCTTTTGTCACTAAATAGTGTATTAATAATCAATAATTGACTTTATAGCGCTGAATGAAATGTAATCGAGCATTAAAAAAAATTACGAACGTATTCATAATCTCTCTTGTATAAAAAAAAATGGAGGGAAGAGAAATATTTGTGTATAGGGCTTTTTGAGTTTTGTCACTGAAGTGATAATTTTGTCGTGGGACCTAACACGTGAGTCGTCGTCAAAAGTTAAAACTAAGCACGCCTGTGCTCTGTGTGGTTGTGATTTTACGACATGTCGGTACGAGGACAGTTCATGAGTTGTCACGAAACCTTCCCACGATTGCCCGGCAAAAGACAAGGTGTTGCCCACGTGATATTCTTTTGTTTTAATATATACATACAAAATATAGTAAGCCGCATAGTTATAAATATCGTATCACAGTGCGCATCGTTTTTTTTATAAAATGGTACGTACTGGTACTGTCTCAAATTTTTCATCAATAATATACATTTGTAATATTCATTCATTGGCTAACTAACAATATATATATATATATATATATATATATATATATATATATATATATATACTAACTGCTCCTCTAGAATAAATTGTTTGTCCTATAGAACTTAAATTACATTAATTTTCAAATAAACTAAATAACTTATTCAATTGAATTATCTCCTCTAGAGTTATCCTCATTTTCAACGATCTCATTCATAAATTCTTGTGTAAGAATAGATTGTTTGTTCAATAATAATGTCTCCAGGTTCAAGAATAAGTTATTTTTGTGTGTGCTCGCGCACACGTGTGTATAGCAGTACATCATATAGATGAAAGAATGTGATCAAAGCTTCCAAGTATAAAATAAATCAAAACTAAGTGAATATTATGAGTAAGAAGTTACAGAGGCTTTGATTGATGTAAAAGAATTTAGAATGTTTTTCTATTTAGTCTTTATATAGTCAATTTACAAATTTTCTAACAAAATTTATTATTTTTACTTTTTTTTAAAGAACATGTACAAAACATAATATCTCGGCCTGTACATAGTTCTCGGCCGGTACAACCGGTACAGAGCGGTATTTTGACTGATACAAAATGTAAGGGGTACCGTGCCAGTAAAAGGCAAAAACGGTATGTACCGACTGATACGGCCGATACCGATACGGTATTGATAACTATGGTAAGCCATAAGTCACAAAGGATCGGGATATAGACAGAGTTCTTGCGCCATTCGTGTAGTCGAAGAAGTATGCCCTAACTAATTAAGAAAAGCTATATAGACGGATGACATTTCTATCAAGTTATTTGCACTAGCAAATGGTTTCTCTCTATCGCTTATAGTTACTAGAAGTTAATAACACGTCTTTAACTAAATGTCATTAAATAGTATTAAAGCTTTTATCGTTACTTGCGAAGAAGAGATGATGATGGATGCGAGTTTAGAAAGTCATTTTCTCTTGGGAAAAAACTAGCTTAAGGTAAATGTCTTCCGTAAACGTCTTCCTATTTTCTCGTGAATAGTTACCCATTTAGGATAAGTTATTTTTTTAAGTAGTGTTATTTATTTTCTAAGTTGTTTTTTACTAGGTAGTTTGTCTCATAGTTATTTTTTTACATATAATTTGTAGTATAAGTACTAAATGCACGACTTTATGTACGAACACAACTCAAAACAAGTTATGACTTGATTTCAAGTCTTTTTTTTTTTTTTTCTTAAGAGACTTTGCCATCTATATTAAAAAATTTGGGTTCCAAATCTAAAAGCTTTATATTTTGTAACACCTTCACCATTAGTCAAAGAATTTTCTTTGCCTTTTTGGGCTGCAGTCTTTTCATTTTTTTAGTCCAGCTTTTTTATTTTCACGTGAAATCCTTGGCAAGAGACAAGAAAGAATCCATGCATTAATTAAGAGTTTGCCTACGAAGCAAACACTGGCAGCCTTGTAAGACCCTTTTAATTTATAAATGAGAAATACCAAGTACTAGAATCATTGTTTTTTAATACGCTTTCAAGTAATTCTTTGAAATTTCAGAACCGATTTTTTGAATTTGGAGCCAATTTCTTGGTTAATTTTGTGAGAGGCCATAATTCGATATCTTTGGCCCCAAAAATCACGAAAGGTTTGTACATTCATCATGCATGAGTGTTACACTGGCCAATTTGAAAATGTTCTGGGATGATCTAATGACTTGCATAAATGCAAATCACCACCAATTAAATTAGTCAACGGTTTCTATAGCAACTTCTTATGAACTAGAGAAGTTCAAAGATGACAACAATAGCGGTGTGGGTCTAGATTTTCTATCAATTTTGTTTGAAAATACTCAAGATTAGGTAAGAGAATGTTTAAATTTTTTTATTGAAATTAAATTGATGAAAGAGAAGGTCGAACGACCCCTTTCACCGATAGTCATGATTGGTACATCAATAACAGTTAAACGTGTCAAATGTATGCACTTATCATAATTGATTAATCTTAAGTTAATGAAGTTTAGATTGCCGTAGAACAAGTTTTTTTGTCATTTCTGGCAGAAACTTCTAATAGGTATAGACTTCACATCCCATTTCCTCAATGAACTTGGTTCAAAAAGCCGACGAAAAAGAGTGACATAATTGGGGAGCACGATTTTCAAATTTTCTTTTGAGAAAAAAAATATATAATCCCTAAATAATAGGACTATTAGTTCTAATTACTTTAAATTTGTGAACCGACTAGTTTTAAACCACCTTAATCCATAAAGGCACATCTTTCAAGAGTCGGATGTTCATATAAAACGTGGGAAGATTAGTACTATCTATCATTAAAGCCTTATTTTCAATGCATACATAATTTTACCCGAGCAAGGTACATCTGTGGTAGTCGACAATGTAACCACATTAAAGGAGACTATCTTTTATCAAAGTTATATCAGATTTGGCAATATATCTGGCCTTTTCAAAATTGTTTTTATGATGCTTTAATATGCATTCCCCCTTTCATATTTTATTCTATTCATTATGAGCCTTAAAGACCCTTGTACTTCAGAAAAAGAAGGAAAAAAAACTGATAATCTCATTTTTCATTTCAAGTTAGTCCACTCCATTTAGTTTCCAAAATCTAAAAATGGCCACTAATTAAGGCTTTGTTTGATTTTCTTTTCCTTTTTAGTTTTTTCTCCAGTTTTGTAAACTGGAGGAAAAAAACGCATTTTACACACAGTTTTCGTTTTTTTCAGTTTTGAAATCCAGTTTTTAAAGCAGGGTTGTTTTTTAAAACTCTCATTTAGGAGTTTTGGTTTTAATTTTGCGACCACTAGCACCACCTCCCACCTCCATTACCATCGCCGGCAACAGCCATCGGGCACTGCAGCCTACCGGTCAGCCACTGCCTGCCGTCGGCCACCGCCAACGACCACCGTCGGCGACCGCGGCCGACCACCGCCACCGCAAATCACCACCAAAGAAATAACTCAAAATAAAAACTGGGTAATCAAACACACATTTGTTTTTGTAAAAAATAAAAACTAAACTGATTTAATTTTTTATTTTTTTAGAAATAAAAAACCAAAACTGAAAGTGATTTCAAACACTGCTTAAATGTCACTGAGATCTACTTCCAAATGAGCTACTATTTCAAAATGAAAGTGAAATTATAATGTCTCTCTTTTGAGGTATGGACCCATGATCACTTTCCATCACGTGAGCCTTTTTTTTTTTAAGATCGTGCAAGATTTTTTGTGTATCTCTTTAAGAACACTGTGTGTGGAGTTTTTGCCTTTAATAATTCATTTTTAATACTTTATTACTTCTTTACCCCATTTTGAACATTATTTACCTATCTAACCCACTTTTGAAAATTGTGGTTCCAAACAGAAATTTTAAGGGAAGAAAACGTGGTTCCAAACCATATTTTTAATGTGTCAACGTATGAAATCTCTGTTATGAACAAAAATTTCTTTTGAAAACGTGGTTTCAAACCACGTTTTCTTTCCTTGAAATCTATGTTTGGAATCATAATTTTCAAAAGTGGGGTAGATAGGTAAATAAGATTTAAAATGGGATAAAAAAGTAATTAAGTATTAAAAATAGATTATTAAGGGCAAAAACTCATGTGTGTGGCCATAGTGAATCCAAATTAAACAATTCGTGTTTTAATACTCCGTAGAACGCTAATTTGTGGCATTTGATCTGCTATGTTAGAGTAAAAGTTGTTATAATCAGAGGTTGAATAAAAATGTTGTTACAATCATAATAATATAACTAATTATATTTAAAAATAATTAATCACTGTTAAACGGAGCAAAGTTTTTCAGCTTTATCGAACTAGTCATGACCCATTGCAGAATGCTTCCAATAACACGACTATTTATTGCAAACCAAAGGACGCTTAAAATCATTGACTTATATCATCCCAATATAGTTAAATAATGTCAAGTTGATCTATATAAATGAGGTCTAATATGTGTGATCCCCGTGACATTACATATCGTCGGTGTAGTCGCTTAATATTTAATACATTTTTATTTTATTTTAAACAACAAGTGGTACTTTTGAGTTTTATTACTTTCTAATCACGTCTCTAATTTTAGAGTTTCTATAAGATCCCAAATAAATTACTATTAATTATGTTTATGTGGTCGCTCGTCTTTGCATTTTAGTCATCCTTGGGGTGTACTTTTAAATAAATGATACGGAGTATATGCCTAGTGCCATTAAGTCAAGGTTTCGGAAGCTTGGAGTCAAATCAAATTTATGATTAAAGTCTGGATTAGGTATCCTCCGTCGCTATTTCCAAAACCTGTTCTTCAAGTCTTGAAACTACAAAATCACTACTTTTCAAAAGGTAAAATGTAAGATCCAAGCTGCCACTTTCTTGGATCCACTAATCTAGTCCCCTTTGAACCATATTTAGGAGTTAGTTGAGGTTTGCAAAACCTTACACAAATAAATTAGACTTTATTGTTCTAACCTCAACGAATCTAGTCCCATTCAAAAGGGGACCAACTTTATTGTCATAACATCCTTAATTAAATATAACATTTTTGACAATTCTCTCGTACCCACCACCGCGAGAAAGAGAAATTCGTTATAGTATTTAGGATTTGTGGGTGCTGTGAAAGAGGGAAGAGAGAGAGAGGGAACCAGCTGTGATGGATGTTAACCATAGTTACTCTCTCTCCCTCTCTCACAGCTCTCACTCTCTCTCTTAACCGCTCTCACAGCACTCACCAAATCACCTCTTTAAGCTAGCCATTAATTACGCGTAGCAATCTCGCCTGGCCAAGAGAGGGGATCACGCGTGATGGCGTTCACGCAACCTTTTTTTTCTTTTCTTTTGGGATATCTTTTTATCGAGCATGCTTTGCCGTACTACTAATATAGAGAGCGAAGTTCCAGTTTTGATACTACCGGTATTCCGTACCTCGAAATTTCATTTTTTTGATATGTAGGTGAGGATATCATTAGGATTTGACTTATTGATATGTCTTTATCTTTATCCATAAAGAAGTGGCCAAAAAAGGGTAAAATATTTGACTTTTTGAGCAAATAGTATTGGACTAAAGAGGCTAGTGGAATAAGAGATTTTGTCATGATAATAGCCCAGCCCAGCCCAGTAACCCTTACTTGAACGCCAAGGATTGTCAGCCCTTTAGGGTGGACCCGTGGCTATGTTCAAACAGTACAAGTTACCCTTTGTTGATTTGACCAACGTGAAAAGTATATATATGCCAACTAGGCCTCCCAATATAATTTTGACCCAGTGAGAACTGGGGTGCACTTGATCTTGGGATATGCCTCTGCAGGAAATAGTTGTCAATTTTGTAGCAACACTTTTTATGACTTTTTGTTTTGGCTTACCTTGCCTCTACGGTAAAGAATCGATCTCAAGTCTCAAAATTGACGTTTATCTAGCTTGCACTGATCGTATGTCTTTCAGTCGTTCACTCGTTTCATTGTAAACAAAAATTTAAGACTGACTTAACGAATAACTAGTATACAGACTACAGACTTTGGAACGAAGAAGATGATACATCTATCTTTTTTACTTTTCTTACTTGTTTCACAACTAAGCCAATGGCAAATTTTTTCCCCAAAGGAGCCAAGTAAACGAGAATAGTCAATGTGAGCAGTTGGCTTTAAAGTTCAAATCTTGACTCGCTACAACTTTTGCACGTTTGGAAACTCCTTGATTACAACATTTCCAGTGTCTTGCCAGAAATAGATATAAAAATAATAAGCCCTCCAAACGTTGCTGACTACAAGGTTTGGCCGGGCCAGAAATGGCTTACGTACGTACGTGTGTAAAGTTCTCACGAAAGCGTTCACACATCAACCTTAAAGGCATAGGGCACGCGTAGGCACAAACAAATCTGGAAAAATTTAGGCTTTCCATCCTAATTTATCAACCTTTCTTAAAAGTATAGTCTAACCTAAAAGTGTTCCTGCAGTTAATATTGTTGCTTCAACCAATACGATCTAGAGGCCGTTTGAGATTAATTCTAAAAAATAAATTTTAGTATAAATTTGAATCAGTTTTTAAAATCATACGTAATTTATTTTAAGTAGAATCAGTTTGCTGTTTGACAAAATTAGTTTTGAACTAATTTAAAATTATAAAAATTATTTGGATAGAAAGTGATTAAATCAGTTTTGATATGAGAAAATGACCAAAAATGACACTACATAAATAAAGTTTGTAATATATATTTAGTGAAGTAATGTTAACAGAACTTTCATTTGAAAATAACTACAATATACAAAGAATTATTGAAGAAACTATTTTCAACCACCTACACAAGTTATCACTTCTTATTCTGAATTAAAAGAAGAAGAGCGTACAAAAATGGTGGAGAGGAAGAAGGCGGCTGTTGATGAACTGTTGTGCTCTTTCTCTCTATTAGCGTAGAAGAGGATATAACTCCAGAAGCTAATTAAAAATCAAATCCAATAATTAAAAGTTATGAAATGTCTTTTTGTAAAAAATATGGGGATAAGATGGTAAATGTCAAACCTGATTATGAAAAAAGTGATTATAATTCTCACTTTCCAGGATTATGGATTTAATCAGTATATTTAGCTTTTTTGGTCAGATTAAATCTTATCATTTATTTTGTCAAACTTTCACACACCTGATTTAATCTAGAGTAAATCAAGTTTGATCATCCTAAAATCAACTCCAAACACCCTACTAACCCACTTAGTAGTATGTTCCGCGTGCAACGTACGATATCAAAACTAGCTGTAAAAGATAGTTAAAAATTTTCGTATAACTACGTTTGTGTCTAGCTTTCTACTATCAGAATAGTAGCAAAAAATTATCCTACATATTTTTAAGTATCTTGATACAGTCAAAAGAGACTGAAAACTAAAGAGAAGTGAATATCTTCTTGACCATTATTTAGTGATGTCAAAGGGCCGGGCTTGGGCCGGCCCAGCCCAAGCCCATCGGGCCTGCAAACGGGCCGGGCCGGGGCCGGGCCGAGGCAGGGGAAAAACGGGCCGGGCCTGGCGCAGTGAATCCTAGGCCTGGTCCAGGCCCAGGCCCTAAGCCCAATATTTAGGGCCGGGCTTGGGCCGGGCCCAGGCCCTTTTTTTTTTTATCATGTTATTCAATTTTAACACATAACAATTTACATAGAAAAATAATAAATGTACATAGGCCCTCCTCCTTTTATCCGGACTTGGACCGGCTGCTTGTAAACAAACAGGCGAAGTTACCTATTTTTTTATATATACGAAAATATATATTTTTTGCTTGTAAAAATTTATTTTATATATATGAAAAAAATTTATTCCTAAAACTCTAACAATCAAAATAATAATTATGTCTATCCAAAATATCAGCAATCAAAGATCAAGAAATCTGCAGCGTCAACCAAAAGGATGAAAAGAGGAAAATAAAAACAAATTACCTAATCATCTGGAAGTGCTTCAATATCCGAGTCACTGCTCTTCCTATCATCAATCGGTTTATCTTGCTCGCGGTATTTCGCATCAAGATAATCCTTCCAACATACACATAGCTCAAGCGACTCGGGGTTAAGACGACTCCTCCTGTCATCCAAAACCCTCCCGCTTGCTGAAAATGCCGACTCTGAAGCAACCGTGGAGGCTTGCACTGGCAGTACATCCCGTGCAATTTGGGATAAAGTTTTATACATGTTTTGATTTTGTTTCCAAAAATTTAACAAGTTAAAATTAACTTGTTCTTGCCTTGATAAATCAGAATAATGATCAGTATTTGCATATACACCAATCTCATT